>JAXCLQ010000006.1:11281760-11296477 GCA_035584115.1 Cedrela odorata | reverse complement strand
TGACATAATTTATAAAGTGACCAAATTACCCCTGATATATAAAATGACTAAAATGCCCTTAATTTAAATTTTGGGGCATTACACTTTTGATCATTGTTAAGCATAAGTAAGGGTTTTTCCTTACATAATTTTTGCTTCATATCTGATTTGGATTTGTAAATTTGGTTGGAGAACTAAATGAAGCTTGTTTGTTCATTTGAAGTCAGTTCCTGGCAAAACTTGACATTTATTAAATCCATGCATCAAAGGAAATGGTCAAAAAGAGATGTTATATTATGTATGCATTGAAGGAAAGCAAGGAAGGGACATTCATTTTTGGCTTGCATGAGGTTATGCTCCCAAAAACTTGACATGAAACCGATAAAAAACCCTGAGTTCTAGAATATATTTCATGGGTATTTTAGTATCTTATGTTCTGTATTTTAGGTTTTCTATGCATATGGTCATATTATTTATTTATTTTTGACAATAACTACTATAAATAATACGTAGAAACAACAAATCTAAATTGTAGGTCTCAGTCTTATCAGCTCTTTAAATAATGCCCTAGAATTAGTCATATAGAAGTAGTTTTCCTACATAATTCGAAAATCCTTCTAAAAACCCACTAAAAGTTTGCAGATATTCGCACGAATTTGATAAGTATAAATTACCCGTTTAAATGGGTTTAATAATAAAATATCAAACTCGTTGCGAGTATAGTATTGATTTTTTTTTTTTTTTTGTAAATGTGGATACGGGTTTTGAAATATTCGTTATAAACCCAATCTCCGATCCGCTGCCATTCCTAACTGCTAAAGTAGTATAGGTTGTGGTAGTATTGTTGCAGTAGGGTTGACTGCTGCTGTTGGATCTTTAAAATTTTCTAGATATATAAAATTTGAAAATATTACAGATTTGAAATTTTAGATCTCGAATTTTTAATTTTTATTTTTACTGTCGTGAAATTAACACAAATAATAAATAAATTTTACAAAATATACTTGTTCATGAAAATGCCTCCTAATTTGTCAAATTTAAAGTAATTCAAGTCAAGAATATGGTAATTTCGAATGAATGTGTAAATTTCGAGTCATGGGAAGTTTAAATATTTGCAAGATATGGTTACATGAAGATAATTTTGTCTGAAAATTGTAAGTTGGTAAGTAAAATTGGCATTTACGTAAATGACCTTAAAAATAAGGCTATTTTGAGAAATTTTCCCGTACATTCCGCTATCGGGTATCGGATCGGATCGAGCCGAGCACCGACGGGTAGAATAACATATTCGGAGGCCACCGTCCATTCAAAATTCAGATAGACAGAGATTGCAAAATAAGAGGAAGAGAGCGAAATATATTTGCAAATTTACACAGAAAAATCAAAGATTGTTATTCTTTTTTTTTTTTTTTAAATTTAAAATTTCAGTCTCGAAACCAGTCACTGATGGCGTTCTCTTTAGTAGCTCACTCCTTTCCTGTATTCTGTAAATTCAGCCACGCGGAAGACGCCACGTACATCCGACGCGCCGCCGATTTAGCCGACAAGTCGGCGGGTTTCACCTCTCCGCACGCGAACTTCGGA
This sequence comes from Cedrela odorata, assembly GCA_035584115.1. Taxonomy (NCBI): domain Eukaryota; kingdom Viridiplantae; phylum Streptophyta; class Magnoliopsida; order Sapindales; family Meliaceae; genus Cedrela; species Cedrela odorata. The sequence continues at coordinate 11,294,914 of JAXCLQ010000006.1, read as the reverse complement.
TGCGTGATTGCCACGAGCACAGGGAAGGTCGCCGGAGAGGGGTACTTGTACGCGCAGGGGACGAGACCAGCGGAGGTGCAGGCGGTGGAAGCCGGCGGTCTGTTATGCAGAGGCGCCACTGCGTATCTCAACATGGAGTCTGGAGATTGCCATGGGGACCACACTGCAGTTTCTGCTCTTGTTCAGGTTTGCAGCTTGTTTTCTTGTTGCTGCGCTTTTTTGCTTTTGGTGCTTTTGCTTTGTTTGTTATTTGCTTTCTTGTCAATGTAGTGTTCCTTTTGTTAATCATTTGTTGTAGTTCTATAGCAAACTGATGGGTATGTCAGTAGCTTAAAAGATTCAATGTAGATATAAAATTTTGAGAGTATATATATACTCATTTATGCTAATATATATTTATTTATCTATTTTCATCTAGTGAGCAACATTTTCACTTGAAGTTGTGTTACATTGCATTGCTTGAAACTGTATAAATTTGAGGGGACTAAAGTTATCTATGGATTGTCACGCTTCTACTTAACTTTGAAAGCCTGATAACTGAAGTGTTTAAATAATTTTGACATCTAGTGATTATATCTCACAGTAACGGGGATTTAAAGTTACAAAACCTCAATCCTAACCGTCCCCTAAATGAATTGATACTTATTTTTCCATTTTGTTTAGTACCCTCCAATATCTCACATGATTAAACAACCAATTGCCTTCACTTTTTAAGCTTAGTAGGGGAGTAGTGTTTTTGTAGTCTTTTGTCTTTACATATGGGAGAGGAACTACTTTGTGAATAGTTTCTTTTTATACTTTGGGCCTTTAGGACAAATGATATTTGCTGTTTGTGGGCAGTTTGTCCCCTTCTGTTTTGTGGTTAATAGAATTTTCCAGTTTCTTATTAAAAGAAGGTTTATTTTGACATAAATTTATATAGAAATAACTCCTGGTCTCTAGGTAGGCTGTGGATTACATCTATGACATTGTAAGACAGGAATAATTTGAATTATAATTTTCTTTCTGTAGGACAAAAATATTGGAAGTGAGAGATATTTGCCCGAAGCTGCAATCTTTAGTGAACTTTTGTGTATACAAGTTGAAACTAATACATTATTTGGCGTGCTTCCCTTATAAGCATTCTTAGTGTTTGATAAGATAGCTTTCGGAAATTTTCAATTCATTTACATTTTTTGTTCTTGCTGTTGCTTCCTTGATCTGTACTTAAATCTTCACACAGTACCAATATTGTGTTTTCTGGTTTTGGAAAAAAGAAATGAATTTTCAGTTTTTTTTCCCCTTTATTTCTAACACTTATTGATTGTTATAAGTTTCATGATAATTGTTCTGCTTCAATGATCTGTGAACGGATAGTTCTATTTTAATCGATGTAACAGCTTGAAGTAATATGACATTGTTCTGTCTGACAACCCAAATGATTTCCATTATTTTGTTGTAATGTCAGCATCCAGATATTTGACATTTTTTAGATTAGGCAGGAATTACAAGAGTAGTTGTTGGAATCAGGCATCCTTTACCACATCTTAGAGGCAAAGCTGTACGTGCGTTAAGAAGTCAAGGGCTGCAGGTTCATGTTCTTGGAGAGGACTTACAAAGTAAAATTATAGAGGTATATTTACTTAAGTGCTCTTGGCAGCTTTTTAATATATTCTTAATTCTGCTTTGTAAATTTATGTATTGTTCCTAAGTGTAACTTAAGATTAATTTAACAAATAGGAAAATTACTTCTTGTTTGCTTCCTAGCAAAATCATAATTAATATTATGTGCTGTTTTTATTCTTTTTATATTCGGAATGATTTACTGCAGGAAACTCGAAAATCTTGCCTCCTTGTCAATACTCCTTTGATTCATAGAGCTACTTCTCGAGTTCCCTTTTCTGTTCTCAAGTATGCTATGACCCTTGATGGTGAGTATTTATGAATTAACGGAAATTTTTTACTCTATGTATATATATATAGGTCTTTAACGTCAAACTCATTGGTCGACTTCCTTGGATGCTCAACAGGAAAAATTGCTGCAAGTAGTGGACATGCAGCATGGATAAGCAGTAAAACGTCTAGAGACCGAGTTTTTGGTTTGCGGGGTAGAAGTGATGCAGTTATAGTTGGGGGAAATACTGTTCGTAGAGACAGTAAGTATCATTTCTGTGACTATGTTATCATAATTATTAATATATTGTTCTTGTTCTTGATCTTATTATTGTCATCATCATTAGCAAGTATGACATAATTGTTCTGTTCTTTTTCTTTGGTAGATCCACGGCTTACTGCGAGACATGGAGGTGGGCATATGCCCATGAGAATTGTATTGACACAAACTCTCGACCTTCCTGAGGAAGCAAACCTTTGGGATGTTTCTGATGTATCTACCATAGTTGTAACACAAAGAGGAGCTAGAAGGAGCTTTCAAAAATTTCTTGCTTCTAAAGGAGTTGAAGTAGTGGAGTTTGACATCTTAAACCCTCGAGATGTTATGGAATATTTTCATGACCGTGGGTATCTTTCTATTTTGTGGGAGTGTGGGGGAAGACTTGCGGCCTCTGCTATCTCCTCTGGCGTAGTTCACAAGGTTATTTGCTATACTCTCTCTCTCAGGCATGTATAATACTTTATGTCACAATATGGCTTAATAAATTCCTAGTATAGGATCTTGTCATTCTCTTCTCTGATAGAAGGGATAAAAATTTAATATTGGAATCATCTTTTTCCTACAAGTCTTTTGGCAATATTGAACATATTAAAATATCTTTAAATCTTTTGGCTTCTGTTAAACGGATCAGCCTTTTTTCAATGTGAGCAAAATGCATTGAGCTGATTATATGCTCTGAAACTCTGAACTCTCTATTTCGTTATTTATCACTTGTATTTTCTGATTTAGATCTTGTAACCATGTATTAACTAAGCAATTAACATCCGAAAACTTATCCCAAAAGGTGCACCCCAAATGATATGGTATTCTTTGTGTGGATAGTTTGAAAGAGTAATAGATGATCTTGAAAATTGTGAATATTTATTATCCAATTGATGAATGCCACCTCACTTGCCACATTATTTAGGATATACGTTTCGAGATAAATTGAGATGTTTAGCATTACTCATCAACTAATGACATAGCTGCCACCAGCCTGTTTTTGCTATGCATGCACTCTTTCTCTCCTTTTTTTTTTTTTGACTGAAACAAAAGAAAGAACAATTCTTACGAATCTGTTAGCCTGGTTCATTTGGGCTTTTGATATCTGATAAGGACCCCAAAAAAAGGCAGTTTAGTTGTCTTTAACATGGTTTTCCAATAGGGTCAAATTTGCCATTTCATATATTCACTATGTTTGATCTTTTATGGTTTGAAAGCACTTATCTAACCTTTTATTTTTGCATTGACCTTTCCATCTTCTTTTATTTGTTCTTTTTGTTGGGAGAAATTTTGACTAGGTTTTTGTCAATATCGGTATGAATATTATTGGCTATTAAATTTTTTCATGTATGGAAATTTATTTGATGTAGGTTTTTGCTTTTGTTGCCCCTAAAATTATTGGAGGAAAGAATGCACCAACTCCTGTGGGTGAACTTGGGATGGTTGAGATGTCACAGGCATTAGATTTGATTGATGTTTGCTACGAGCAGGTTGGTGGTAATCTTGAATTTTGCTTTTTTCTGATAAAATGTTTCTTTTAATTATACCTCATGTTGGTGTATCATAGGAGTATTATTCAAATATTGATTACAGGTTTTATCATAGTACTTAAACCTCCAGCAGTTCATTTTGATATGTACTGACTTCCAAAGCTTTTATTCAAGACCATTGCCAACTCTAGAAAAGGACTGGCGGCCTTGAATTGTTGTATGGAACATGCAGATGTAATCAAATTGGATGGCAGCTACTGTATATATAGTGGCATATTCAGTTTTAGATCACAAAGTCTTAAAGCTTTATTGTTCAAATGTAGCATTGACAACTCATTTGTCAAGGTCTAATTACCTATGAAGGATTTACCCGACATCTAAGTCCAATTTATCTTTCTTATGTGAAAATGATATTGCTACTGATATGGTGTGTTATCTTCCTAGACTCACTTTTCACTAAATATCATGAAGCAAAATTACTTGGGCTTGACACAACTGAAATACAACTGTTAATGTGTTTTGCTTCATGGAATGTGGCAACGGAAATGTGGATCTAACATCTGTCATAACTGTCTTTTTGTATCAGTATGCTTCTGCATTTGTAGTTTTGATTCAGTCTGGTTTATTGTTAAGTTTAATTTGAAAATTAGCATGATTGGTTTTACTAAAAGGGACTGAATGTTGATTGGGGCTTGATGGGAAAAAAGGAAATGATGGTTTGGTTATAGAGTTTCTGAGTCAGGTAGGGGTAGGCCTGATACGAACATTTTGGGGCATGAAGTGGCTTGCTGATTTTGTAGAATGTGAAGGTGGGGTTGGGGGAACAGTTGGTGCGTATTCCACTCCTTTGTCATAATGTTCTGGGAAGAGCTTGTTCTTGTCAATAAGCAAGAGACCATTTATTTGAGAATGAAATGCATGCAGGATGTTGATTAAGTAGTAGCGTAAATATTTGATGCACCAGTTCTATTGGTTTTATAACTCAAGATTTGTAGCTCCAGAAAAGGCAAGAGACTCCATTTCCTTGAGAATGAAATGTATCCGGGATGTTGATTAACTAATAGTGTAAATATTTGATGCCCCAGTTCTATTGGTTTAATAATTCTGGATTTTATTTTCCATTGTAAGGCCTATATATTTTTGACTCTAAGGAGTCCAATTAAACAAGGATATAAGGAAATCTAGTATTTGTTTGATAATGTTTTGCAAGAATTGCATGTGAAAAGCTATTTCATAAAATAAAATCAGAAAATTGAATGCATTTTTATCAAAAAGCAAAAAAGAAAAAATTGTATTTTAAGCTTTCAAGATGAGAATAAAACAGTTTTCTGGTAACAAAAACAGTGAAAACAGTTTTGGTAATATTATTGTTGAAAAATAGAAGTGAAGTTTTTTGTTTTTGACAAATCTTGTGAAAAAAATTTCATAATGTATCTTTTGACCAATTTTTAGTTTTTAGCACTAGTTTTTGTAACTTTACTTTTGTGTTCTTCAAATTCTATTGTTCAAATACAGTACTGAATGTTTACTTCTCTGTTTTGTAAAATAGAAAACAGGTTTTGAAAAATGTAAAGTAGCAGATGTAAGTGTAAATGCTTTGAATACAGATTCTAATAAATAAAGCAATAAGTTTGATGGTTTCCTCCTTTGGTATCTTTTCACTAGCTGATTAGGTTTTAAATCCTCAGCCTTGCAACTTATGTTTTCAAACTTATGTTGCGCTAAATTGCAGAATATTGATCAATGTCAGATCTTCTTGTATTGGTCTCGATTGAAGTTTTACTGAGGTTGAAAACTTTTTGTCTGATCATCAGTTTCATACCATAGGTTAAACCAACGTTCTTCTGTTTTTATTTGTTTGTTAGGTTCATTTAATTATTTTGAAACAAATGGACAGCATATTCAAATAAGTATATCTGATAGCAACTTTCAGGTTGGACCTGATATGCTTATTAGTGGATTTCTTCAGCCCATACCAGACCTGACACCTGTTATCCCATCAGAGGATGAAACTTTTGCAATTGATCCTACTGTCAGTCCATATGAATCAAGTATCATATACTTCTACAAAACATGGGACCCTTATGGTGCTTTTTCAAATTTTTCTCCTCATCCAATTCAAATGCCAGACGATGACGGTGATTATGTCACTTGGTCGAGTGTAGAGCATTACTACCAGGTAGTTGTCTTGCCCTAGTTCATCTTTGACTTTTCATTGCAAATTCTGCACCTAGTGTTTCAAAGTTCTCTTGAATTTTTAGGCGCACAAATTCATCAGAGTGAATGATCCTGTAGCACAAGATTGTGTTGAGAAGATAAAAAATGCGAAAAGTCCAGAGGAAGCAGCACGAATAGGAAGGTCCATGCTGAGGCACTGTCCCAATCTGGTATGGCCATTCTGTACTTCTTATTGAATATCAAAATAGTTTCTTTCCTTTAATTGGTTGTGTTTATAGTTTGTGAAAACTTACTCTATGATATTAAAAATACTTGAAGCCTGTATAGATTCTAGGTTCCCGATTCACTTTTGTTGTATGCCAACAGAAATTATTGTCATTTTGGAAATAGTCATTGAATCATATAATCCTGTATTGCAACTTAGTTTATAGTTGGTTTGTATTTTTTAATACGTTGTTTTCATTTTCTTTGCTTTTTTACTTTATAGGTCTGTTCTAGTTCCTTCCATTCATTTATCACTGTCTTCCTGTCTGTCTATCATCCTTTATTTTTTCTTTTTCACCTGGGAACTGATCTTAATCAGGATACTCATATCTGTTGTTCCTTGCGCCGTAGAGTCTGCTACTGTAGACACCACTTATTTTGGGTTTCCTCACACTGTTACTCTTAGATTAAAATTTTTTCTTCTACCTTATGCAATGAATATGGTGGCAAGGTGAATTTACTCTGTTTTGTTATCATGTATCTCTATGTTTTCAGAAATTTTTGTAGAAGTACTAATCTAAGCAATAAAATACCTTATGTCTCAAATATTTGTGGGATAAATGACTTCATGTACTTGTAATTTTGAGTGCACCATGGTTACATAAAATATTATCCTGTTATCAATTGCTGATATTGATCCCTCTATTCCAAATGAGGAATCATTTTGATTTGGAATATTATCTTCAATGTCAGAAGTTATTTCCAACTTGAATTTGAATACAAAAACTAGCATATAAGTGGAATTAATTGGCTTGAGTCAGTAGAAAAACCAAGTTTATATGTCCCTCAGTTTCCTCGATGACAAGCATCAATCATCTTCCAAAAAACATAGGTAAAAGGAAGAAAAGTTCTTAGAAATTAGTTATTTTTGTTATGATGTAATTTATTTGGCTATATCTATTTGATGCCTTTCCGTGCTTGCCTCCTGCATTTTACGCATGTCTACTACATTCTTTCTTGAAAAATTGAAGAGCCCTACTGCCACCATACTGCATTTCAACCTAAGTGGCATACTGCATTTCCATTTTCATTTCACATACCATAACCATATTGATCTACATTGCTGGTAATATAGGCTTAAACTAATATTAGGAACTGTTTTGCAACTTTCATGCTCATTTTTTTTAAGAGGAAATTTCTTTCAATTAGAGCGTGTAACTTTCCAAAGAGATGATAATGACCAATTATGATTGCATTTACTATTATCATTATGTTTTCATATAATAAATAGATAGAATGTGAATGTTAAAACCTTTCATGTTTGTTTAGTTGAATATCTTACATCTCCCTTGCAATTTGTTGCGAGTTAACTCTCAGTTTCAAATGCAGGCGAGAAGTGATTGGGATAGTGTGAAAATTGATGTTATGTATAGAGCATTAAAATGCAAATTCTCCATTTATCCCCATTTGAATTCCATGCTGCTCTCAACTGCTGGCTCAGTTCTCGTTGAAGCTTCGCCACATGATCTCTTTTGGGGTGGAGGCCGTGAAGGAGAAGGCCTAAATTATCTTGGCAGGCTGCTGATGCAGTTGAGATCAGAATTTCTTGGTGAGTCATCTACATCAAATGAAAATGCTTTCTCAACTCTATGAACGGAGGAAAAAAAATGAATGAAATTTTATAAAACCAATACAAGGATTGCTTATTATTTCATATTCTTTTTTCCTCTTTTGTAAAACGCTGTTTTATCATTATTATATTGCAAAAGTAAAAAATAAACCTGTTTGTAACAAAAAATAGTACAACTTTGTACTTGCTTGTCAATTTAACACTGTTCCCTGATCACTATAAACTTGGCATGTTTGATAGTTAATTGGGTAACTTGGCATGTTTGAAAGTTCAATCTACTTTGGAAAAGTGCTGAGTTTTATTTATTTATTTAATTTTTAAGCAATAATATTTAAGTTATAACATTCCCTCTTACTTGTACTTGCTTGTCAATTTAACACAATCACTATAAACTTACAACCAATAAAAAAGCATTTTTTATGTACACAATTGCGATAAAAAAGGGAATTTAGACAAAAAAAACTTCTGTGTGGCTTTGTAAAGTTATTATTTGACTTAGGGGCTAATTGAGAGTGTTAATTTCTACTATATAAATATTAAGTTATAAAATATAAATATTTGTTTGTGTTTGACTATTTATTTTAAGGGTCTATCAAATTTAATTAGTTTTAAAGGTTATTTTTAAGTTAGTACATAATTACGTACTAATTAAAATAGTACTTAAAATAATTTAAAAATAATATTAAGTATTTTAATGTATTTTTTTAAGGTGTTAGAAATAAAGAAAACACTAAAATCACTCTTTAACTTTTTTTTTTCCAACACTATTTATCAATCGGACCTTAAAAGTTTAAGTTATTTGGTAAGGACATAACACAAGCAGTGGAAAGAACAAATCCAAAGCTTAAGTAGTACAAGAAATATTCGAGGATATTATATATGTTTAAAATTGAGAATCTCTAACTTTTAACATCAAGTGAAACTAAATATTTACTAGACACTTTTAGCATTTTTAAAGTTAAATAGAAGCACATCATATTAAAAAATTCCTCCTTGAAAAACGAATTTTATAGTGATGAATTGAACTTAATGTGTTTGGTTAGAGTGGCTCTCTATCTAGCCTTTTGTTTGGTTGCCTATAGAAGTATATGTGTGTGTATATCAATTAGGATGGCAATGGGTTAGGGACGGAACGGGACATAGATGGTCCTATCCCCCTTTAAGAAGTGACATTTCTATTCTCGTTTTAAAAAAAGGATCTCCGTGCTAGTTTTATTCTTGTTTTGAAGCGGGAATTTCCATTCTTGGCCTGTCTCCGTTTATCAATTTTAAATAAATAAATAAAATTTATAAAAAAATATTAACAAAAGAATATAATAAATAATAAATTAATGTGTCGATAAATTATAACCTCAATTTCTAATAAAATGATAAAAAAATTAAAAATTAAAAATTAAAAAATTAAATTAAATTAAATCTTTAGAGTTTTATTAAATTTTGTATTAATTTTTGTAGAAAAAATATTAAATTTATTAATTTTGTAGAAAAAAATGTTTTATTTAGTAAATAATAAAATAAAATTTGAGATTTATTTTTTTTGTTAATTTTGTATTAATATATGAAAATATTTAATTCTATTATTATAATTGGTCATTTAATTTAATATCAATTATTATTATATTTTTATTTTGATAATTTTTTAGTTGTTAAAAAAGAGAATATAATTATATATACTAATTTTATTTTTAATTTTAAATATATTATATTATATATATATATATATATATATAAAAGAAAAGGGAATCAGGGATTGTCCCTATCCCCGTCCTTATTCTGCTTTAAAAACAGAAATGGAATCCAAACTCATCTCCATCCCATTTTCAAATTTGGGGACGAAATCGTTCCCAATCTCTACGCCAAATGGGACGGCCCCCAAGAACCATTATCTCGCAGGGATTTTTGCCATCCTAGTGTTAATATCTAAAGTTGTTTTTAGTCACTTCGAAGCATACTTTGTGTATATAGTAAGAGCAACCATTTGAGCAGGAACTGCACAGAAATATTAACTTTGTACACTTTTCCCAAAGTTAACTCAAACTAGCTATTATCTTATTTTGTTGTCATTCATATATTTTCAAACGTTCTTTTAGAAGTGGCTGTTATTTTATTTTTAACAATATTACATAAGATAAATTAGATACTTCTTAATCATAGCAGGAACAAAGATTTGAACTTTATATCTTTTATATAATTTAAAACCTTCATTAATGTCACATAATATCAAAACCTGATCTGTTTACAAGCATAAAATTCATTTTAAAATTAATGATAAAAATAATAATGTACTTCGCTAAATATATATCAAAGAGTATATTTTATATATTCTTGTTGTTAATTTTGTTTTTAAATTTGTTAAAAATTTCGAAGTTTGCATAATTTACAATTTTGTTCTTTCGGAAGTTATTCCGCATAATTGTACAACAGTTGTTACTCCAACAATTGGAAATGTTTTTGAACAGTGGTATCAGTGTTAAACACTATTCTTCAAACATAGCGGTAAAATGGTCATTTAAGGATATTCAGTATTATACATGAATGATTCAATATTTATTTGACATATTAATGAGGCTTATGATAACTTAAGTTGACTTAATAAAATAATTAACATGAATTTAGTTGTATTTTTCAAAAACTGAAAAAGGGACAAAATTGCAAAATTTCAGAGATTAAATCACAAGATTTTTAAACAGTAAAAAATTGAATTACTATAGCAGTCACTGTAGCACCAAAAACAGTCGATCGGCAATGGCGATGTCGGGGAACAGTAACAATTTGGTCGGCCAGATTGGGAAACGGTTGACCGGCAGTAAGGTTGTTTTCGAAACACTATAGCACTGTAATGTTTATGTTACTGTAGTACACTGTTTACATCACTGTTCATCACAAAAATTCGATTTTTTTTTGAAAATTTTCAAGGGTTTTAAGAATATTTTGGATTTTTTACACTTTATCTATATATACCTGAGCCCCCAATAGTGTCTTTAAGCTTCTCTCACTTTAAAACAACCTCAAATTCATTCTTTCTCTCTCTAAAGACTCTCTCTTCAGTTTCTCCAAATTCTTCCAAATAATTTTAAGACTTTCGCCACCAAATGATTCCCCGTCACCTTTTTTTCGATTTGATACCGATAATGGGCTAGAAAACACAAGAAAAGACGAAGAAGAAAAATGGGTTTTGAGGAAAAATTAGGGCTTTTGCATTTAAGTGACAAATTGAAATTTCTACAGGTTTGAATAAGTTATCGGTAAGTCAAATAACTCATTATAAGCATGATTTTGAGATTTGAAAAAAATTGAAGTTTAGGATTTACTGTTCATCTGAAAAATTAAGTTTGATTTTGTATAGAAAATGTAGATTAATATTGTATAGTAATGATTGGAAATATACGAAGTCGATTTCGCATTGAATGTTGTTTGACATAATTATATCTATATATATGTGCACATGATGAAAATGTTGAATTGTGTATTTTTGATAAATGGAAGTTATGATGACATATACATGCGTTGAATATTGCTTAGAATGTGTAAAACCGTTTTAGACGGAAATACAAATTTGGGATATCATGGAATGATGTTTTAGAAATGATAATAACGTTAAAGTGGTGATAATTGAAGTGTTTTGATAAAAATGTATGTGAAATTGGATAGTTAGGGTCATGGGATTCCGTTGTTGGGAATAGGATAAATAGCCTTGTTAGTAAAGCCTCGTAATGTAATGTATCAAACTAAGAAATTATGGACAAGTTATATATGAACATCGCATTTAGTGCATGTTATGATGATTTGGAATGTTGAAATTAATGAGACTATACATGTGTGATATTAGGCTCCGAACACACGATATTGGAACCTAGTGGGCGCGAAGAGTAATTGTAGGAGTGTTGACCCTCCCTTACCAGTGAGTGGATTTTAAATTTGTTTTCATGTTTTTAAACTATTTTATGGACTTACTATTTTATGAAATAAGAAATAAATATAATTGTTAATTTGAAATACATGTGATGGCATGTTTATGGATTTAAAATGTGAATGGCTAGGGGCTAAGTTTGACATTAAAAATGTATGTTTATATTGACATTGAGAATGAAATGAATTGATTTTGAATATATATATATATATATATATACATATATGCTGGTGGCATTGTAATAGTGATATGGCCAGGAGGGCTAAGAGTTGTATGTGACTGTAGCTACAGAGTAGTAGCCTAGGGACGGACCTATAAGAGGCCGTCTAGGTGAGTGTGTCGTAGGTAGGATAGTTATATGGGTGGATATGATGATATGGAGTTGCCCACCCGCAGGATTGTTGAGGACAATTATGAGTATCACTACATGACTACTTGAGGCGAACGTCAGTGATGAGCTAGTATTAAAAAGATAGTATGCATTATTTATATTAAAAATAAAATAATTTTATTAAAATGAGCATTACTTTCAGCGCATATAACCCATTGACAGTCTCGAAATTACCACGGCTAAGTTAATTATTGAGAACTGGAGCTAGCCTAGTGATTTGTTTAACATGCCATATTTTTATAAACATAGAATTGTTTTATATGCATTAACAATGATTTTATTAAACTGTATTTTTGTTTACTCATGGAGTATATCCCATATACTCACCCCCTTCACCTCCTAGTTTTCAGGAGATCGAGATTAAGAAGTGTATTGTGTAGGTGGTGGTGATCAATAAAGTGTGTAATGCCTTTAGGTACAGTTGATACTCTTGACTCATGGATTTAGACATATTAGTTCACTGGATATCTTTTATAAAACTGTTTTATATATGTATTTTACATGTTTCTTAAATTAAATATATGCTCATAGTGGGATGATTTGGAAACTGTCTCAGAGAGGCATATTTATGTGAATGTGTTTATAAACTGTTTTGGAACTTGTTTTGAGATGCATATAAATGAGCATATAAGGTACAGGTCCTCAAGCAGCCTTATAAGCCTGAGTGATATGTTTAGGGATAAGAATGTGTCTCGATGGTCTATGGTGGTTGTCACGTGTGGACCCTACGGTTTCGAAAAATATTGTTGGAAGTATGTTTAAATTCATTTTGAAATTGTTTTACATGATTTTAAATCGAATTTTGAAAAGTACCCAGTGGACAATAAGTGAGTTGAGTCTCAGGGAATGATCACCACCAATATGTATATTGAGGCTTTGAAATTGTGAACTTTTTTGTAGTTAATAATGCCATCTTGATGCATATACGAAGATGATGTGTTGCCTTGATAAAGTGTGAATCTCGGTAAAAATTGACCTAGTTTTGATTTTGGGTAGGCTGAGTTTGTGTAAAGAGATTGGAAGTGTTTACATATTTGTTTTATAGTTATTTCATTAAGAAATAATGTTGTCCCGAGGTAGAGTAAGAAATAATAAAATACCACAGAGTGCGGGGTTAAGCTGAAGGATTGCTACACCTCTTACAGAACATGTGAAGGTAATAATAATGCATATAATGAGGATATGAGAATTAAATCAACAAGTAAAAATGACACTAA
>JAXCLQ010000006.1:11215197-11281660 GCA_035584115.1 Cedrela odorata | reverse complement strand
ACACATTCATACACCATGATAATCCATAATAATCAATCATTCATTCCCAACAATTCCTTGACATATTAAAGCCTAGTTTGAATTCTAGGTTAACATCCTAAATTTGAAAATTTATAACTTTATTTTGATAACTTATTTTAAGGTAATTATAATTTTATAAATTCCATAGACAAGTCTAATTTAAGGAAAAAATAACTCATATAAACATCAAGAACAAAATTGTGAATATTAATTCAAATTTCTGAGCCTACACTGTAATAGGGATTCTTGTAGACCAGCCAACTTCACAAATTTATATTTATTTTTTTACTTATCCAATTAGATGATTCAACCACTAATTTTTTTTTTTAAATGTCTATTTCTTAGGAAAAATATCAAAAAAATACAAACACATCAATTTCAAACTCAGAAATACAAAAATGGACCCCTATTTAGCAAGCCTAATCCCTTATTTTTGCATTTCTTTTTCTTCCCTTATTCATGCTTCGAAATCCCATTTTAATCTTAATAAATTAAACACAAATCAACATAAAATCATGCTAGATAATTGATATTTCATATTTCCTATGTTTCTTAACCTAATTTCTCAATAAAATCATGAAAAAAAAGCTATAGATGTTGAAGATGCTAACCTTGATTAGAAAAAGGCTAGAAACCTTAGAGATTTTTTTTGATTTCTATGGATAAGGGCAAAATTTTCCAAGAGATAAGAGTAAAGAGGAGCTACGGATAGAGAGGAAGCAAAATGAAAAAAATGAAGAGTTTTATTTTTGTTTTATGCTTTATAAAGATATTTAATTGGGTATTATTCTTCTAGTCTTTCAACTTCTCAAAACATTCCAATCAAGTCCTAAAATTTTCAATTAAATCAATTCAGTCCATCTTTCCATAATATTTCCATTACAAAACACTTCATATGAGAGTCCAAATTTATTCTTAATATTTTTACCAATTTACCCTTTATAAATCCCTAAATTTTCAGTTTCGTACAACCGTAAAAATGGCAGATGTTACAAAAAAACTTGCTATTAGGGCTTTGCTGTCATCATAATTCAATACTGCTCTCATTATCTTCAGTTCTATCGATATTGGTATATAGGCGATGTGGATATATGATAAGATAGTTGAAGATTTTCAACTCAAAGCATCAACCACAACATTAGCTTTTCCCGAATGGTAGTCAATTATCAACTTATAATCCTTAATCAACTCCAACCATCTTCACTATCTCAAAGTTAATTCTCGCTGTGTGAATAAATACTTTAAGCTCTTATGATCGATGAAAATCCAACACTGCTCCCTATATAAATAATGTCTTCATATCTTCAAGGTAAAAACTACTGCAACCAACTCTAAATCATGGGTAGGGTAGTTAATCTCATGTTTTTTAAGTTGCCGAAGCATAAGCAATTACCTTCTCATACTGCATCAACTCATACCACAAACCTTGCTTTGAAGCATCACTAAAAACCACATAGCTAACAATGCATTCATGCCTCAAGGTTCGGAGAAAAGGCATGCCAACCCCAAGTTGTTGGACTGAAGGTGGAGATTTGAAAGAGCACGCTTTTCTGATAAAAAGAGCATGATATGATACCTCTCGTTTATCTCTAGGTGTGAGGGTTCTACGAGGTCTACCCCTACCTCTCTTAGATCGTGGGGATATTCTTTACAAAAGTAAAAATTTATCATCTCATAAACCTATATACTTCAATTAGATGGTATAAAAACTCGACTCAACCTAATCAGTCCACTGGAAATCTCAAAGAAATATTAGACCATAGAAATCCATATAGAATAATTGAAATCGATGTAAAACCAAGGCTTTGATACCAATAAAAATGTCACATCCCGACCCTGAGTTGTCGACACGTAGTAATCGTCATGCATCCTTAGGTTACGTCCCATTAAATTGGAACACACCCTATGAATGTGCAAGGCAACAAATACATATAATAGAATTTAAAACATAGAAAATGAATACACACAATAATACATAATTAATAATACATAGAGGTATTTCAAACAAAAGCACAAACTAATTTTGTAAATTCTAAATAAGTTTACACATTGTAATACAAATTATCTCATACCAAGTAAATAAATTTAACGAGAGTATTCTTCAATTGACCTTAAATATCGGCTTCAGTCGAGTACCTGGAAAGCAAAAATAACGGTCTCTCCAAAAGCTGGCTACCACAGTAATCAAAACCGCTCTAAGTACCCTAAAATGTTAATAAAATGTGAGTATACAATTATACTCAATGAGTGAACAATTATAATATCTACATTTTACAAAAAAAAAAAATACATTGGGTACAGAGAAGAGGTTGCTGAGCTTCCTAATCATCATTCCAATTCCTTAACTCAAGTTGAAAAAAAAATACATTAGGTACATAGTATGCAAATAACTAATTTAATAAACATAATTCAACAGTGGACAAAATAATTATGTAATTTATTAAACAATCCGGTCCAACACTATATTATACCGGCTCAAGGCTACACTACCATCATAATAATGTATATATTGCATTCATTTTTTAAAAAATGAACATCTAAGTGAGTGATCAAATCCCTACATATCTTAATATATAAAAAAATTATAAAATTTTTCTTTATTTAAATATTTTTATGAGGATGGCATTATAAAAGTTCACTCACTGATTTGGGGTGGAAGTTCACTCTCTTGTCGATCTTCTTGCAGAGGTGGATTTCTATTTACACTATCCGAGCCTATATGTGTTATAAATGATTTGCATTATAATATAAAACTTTAAATATTAAACTAGAAGTTCGTAATGGGAATAATGCATGCATAATGCATGTGGTTGTTCTATATCAACAATCATTAGAGACTTATATCACCAAATACCGTTTTGTACGCAACTAAGATGCTAAAAATTAGTATTTTTCAATTTTGATATTCTTAATGTCTTTAGTACCGCACATTATAACACCTAACTAAACCCTACAAAAAGGATATAAAGTAACATCTATTTATCGTATCAAGAGGTTGCTAAATATAACCAAAAAGTTTCCCTACTAACTTTATCCACTAGCACTCATGCCATATATTCAATTTCAACTTCCCAATTCAACATTCATTCACAAGCCTTACCCATAGAAATAATAAACTCACAGTCCACATTTATATGCATCTTTGAAAATTTACTACACATTCATTTCAACTCCGATTCAAGTGATTTTATTGGTAAATTTAAAGCTTTATATATGTAGTTTATAGGAAAAAAAAAAGAAAAAGAAAAAGAGACTTTTAGAATCCATACTCAATCAATACAATTTGTTTTATAAAGTTTTCAAAGTTGTTGGATGAATAGTAAAATTCCAGTTTTCAACATTCCATTTAAAAAATTCATAATAAATTCATTTCAAATTCAAATCCAATAAAATCAGTGGCAAATTAAAGTTTTAAGTCTCTATTTACTAAATCAAAAATAAAATTCCCAAAATCTAATATAAATTAATCCAAATAAATAAATAAAGGTAGTGTAGTCAAATAATCAACATCAATCCAATTTCAATTTCACACTTACAATACAATCACAACACTAATAGAAACTAAATAATAGCACCATCACTATAAAAACGTCAAAAAGCAAACCCAACATGCACAGTGACACAAAATTTTGTTTTCTAAACTAAATGTGCAAAGATATGAGAAATCATGAACATATACTTACCACTACAACTCCCTAAGTCCAATTTCGGTGCTAGCTGTACAAATTGAAGTAGAAATCAAAATTCCCCAAATAGCACTAATCATGATTTTCTTGTAATTTTCTTGCAATTAAAAGGATTTAAAAGAAAATTAAGCTTGGACTAAGGTTTGTTAGGGAGAAATGAAACAAACTTCAAAAGAGTAAATGGTTTCAAGCAAAAATGAGAGAGATCACAATTTGAAAAGAAGAGGAATTGATTCACTATTCAAAAGGGCTGCAAATTGATAGGAAGAAGAAAATAGGGGGAAAATGGTTGTTTTGAATATATTTGTAATTAACTCTTGAATGACATAATTTCCCTACACTATTTAAAACCTCCAATTCTTCCCTTCAAGCTAATTATTCATAAATTATCTATTAAATTTTTTTTATTGATTAAAAAATAAATTTAAGATGTTAAAATCATGTTTCACTTTAGGAAATAACATTATAGAAATTTTTGGTATAAAATAACTGTTATTTCATAAATTACTGAATTTGCTATAAAAAAAACGTAATTACAATTAAACTAGTAAAATTAAAAGCTAAACTAAAATTTAAGGTTTATAATAAATTTAATAAGTCTTAAATTTATTTCAACATTCTAGCATGTGCATGTTCAAATGCAAGAAATGCGATTTATGTAAAAATGGTCATTTTGCCCCTAAACTTAGGAAGTGATTTTAAGATTTTACAAAATTGATAAGAAACATAAAATTCTAAAGATTTCATTTAATTTAATTTCTTTAATTTTATCTATTAAATTTATAATATATTGAAATTATAATTTATTTCAAATTAACATTTATATATAAAATAAAAATAAATAATTGTGTGATTTATTTACTATTATTCTTATAGGTTGATGAACTAAATTGAAAAAAAATATTAATTAAATTAAATACTTTGTTCTAAAATATTTTTATATATATTTTGAAGTAAGTGTTTTATATTAGTAAAAGTTAGTGACTATGGTCAATTCTTTATTTTCTTCATATTATTTTAAGAAAGAAAAACAAATTTTTATTTTTATTATATTATTGTGATAGTGGTGAGTTGATAAATGGTAATGAATGAGGATGGCTTTTATAATGATATATTTAAGATTTGTAAATTGTTATTATTATTTTATTTAAGTGTCTAATTGTTGTAAATATTATTATTAATTTGGTTTAAAATTATGATTGATGTTTATTTTAAAAATATAAGTAAGAATACTTTTAATTATGATTAAATATAAAAATATAAATTAGATTAAGTAATACAAATTTAAAAATAAAGTAGAAAATTTGAAAAATACGAGAATCAAATATTGAGAATGAGAATGAAGATTTAATTTTTAAAATAGAGAATCTTGTCTTATTTCCGTTTAAGTTAAAATGGGAAATGGGCTGAGGATGAAACCCATCCCTAAACAAGAACGGGATGAGACAACAATTTCTGGCCTGTTACGATGCCAACTTAATACCAAAGAGTAATTTAGTAATACAAATAAACTAACTATACCGTTGTTTTAAGAACTATAAAAGGTCAGGGACCCTAATATTATTATCCTGATTTTTAGTCCTCCAAAACGTCGTCAGTGGAGGAACCGGCAATTCCGGGCCAGTTTAGTCCAGGTCAAGGAATCGGAGAAGATGGAATCAACACAAATCGAAAAATATGGCACACCGATTCCACGATTCAAAGGTGATGGAACCAAACTAAAACTGGTGATGGAACTACTAATGGGCCAGCCTTGGTTAGTTTCAGTTCTAAGCTAGTTCTGGACCAGTTATGGTTTTAAGCCGATTTCGGTTCTGATTTAGGGCCAATTTAGGTTTCGGTTCCGGTTCCGAGTCGATTCTGGTTCTAATTTTGGGCAGGTTCTAATCTAATTCGTCATACGGTTTGATTCAGTTGATGAAACGGGTCTGTCAAGTTAAACTCTTTTTTTTAATTAATTTAATTAAAATTAAACAAATTTTTTTTTTATAAATTAAAAAAAATTATAAAAAAAAAATAACTCTGACAGTATTAATTTTTATTAATTAATTAAATAGTGACAAAATTTTAAAAATTAATTCAATTTTATGCAAGTGTCCAACCGTCTTTGCATCTTAATTGTTATAGCTAGTCTAATGTGAATAATATAACGTAATTTAAGTTTAATTATGTCATTAAATTATAATTAAAAGTGTTAATAGATAAGTTTTTTACTTTTTATGTAACAATAAATAAGAACATATTTTAATTGTTTAATAACATTAGAAATTAAATATGTTCTTATTCATTATTTTGTCAACACTTACAGATGTAGTTATTATTTTTTCAATTATAATTTATTCAATAAAAATTATTATAAAATGCATGTTTTTCATAATTCTTTGTTCTTTCTTAATTATTGTTAATGATAGGATTTTTATATTTTTATCTAAAGGTAGCATGTGAATTTTAAATTTTAAATTTTTACATGGTTATTGATGATTAAAATTAAAAGAAAATTAATGGTAATAATCTATCATATAATGTGATTAATTATGTCCCTGTTTAAAAAAAAAATCAAAAAACTCAATGAGATGTATAAAATCTCATTTTGTATATAAAAATATGAAAAAGAAAAAATTAATTTTACTTACATACTCTCATTGAATTTTTTAAAACTAAATTAATTTAAAATTACTAACAAAATTTAAGTATTGTGTTGAGATGAAGAAAATTGAGTTAAGAGAAATTAAGTAAGTGAAAGAAATAATTTGAAGAAAGAAAATGGATGATTATTTATAGGGAAAATATTAAAAATTTAAAAAATCAAATTAAAACATTGCAAATTGCAACGTTACAAAATTGAAGTGTACATAAATTAAGAAATATATATAGGTTATGCATGTGAATGAATAATTAATTGATTTATTGAATATTATTAGACCATTGAATTTGATTGACTGGTATCCTTGATGAGATTCATATGTTATAAATTAAATGTTAATAAATAACCTATTCTTAATAAAGTTAAATAATATTTTATATTTTATATTTTATATATTTTCTTAGGTGTTATTATATTATTAACCAATTTTATAGCTTAGTGATAGAGCATTTAATATTATGTTAAGAGGTTATAGGTTTGAATTTTGCTGGGAATAATTTTTGTTTTTTAAGGGTTAAACCGACGATCCGGTCTAGTTCAATTTGGTGGGTTCATTAATGTAACGAGCTTATTACGAGCTGAGCGTTCAGCTTCGAATAGCTGAAATCGGCACAATCTGAATTTTGAATCTTGAATTGACCCGACCATAGCGAACAGTACCTTGGGCTAGTCCGGGCCTGAATTTTGATGGGCCAGGTTGGTCTGGTTCACGGGCCAACCCGGCCCGTTAGACACCACTAAACATCGGGTATCATATGGGTCAGGTCGACTAACATGTTCAGAGTTGCTTTGTCTACTCAAAATTCAGATAGACAAAACAGATTAAAAGATAAAAAGGAAGAGAACGAAAAATATTTGCTAAGTTAGGGAAAATTTTAAAAATAACCCTTTCAAACTCCTTGTTTAACATTCTGATCAACTCTAATTCAATCTTACTAAATGGTTTAATTTTAAGTTATTTGGATGATTTTGCCCTCATGACCAATAATACGCAACAATTACTCTGCTACAGTGTACACTGTTAAACCCTGTTATTTAAACATAAGGATAAAGTAGTCATTTGTATGACATTCATTTCACACATACATGATAATGGTTAGTTGACACATTAACGAGGCTTAGGTGACTAAAATTAGCTCACGTATTATAATTTAATGAATCAAGTTGAAATTGACATATATAGGATTTTCGTAAAATGCCCTAAGTTGAAGCAATCGGCGATTTCGCTAGCCGGTTAGCGAGCGGGGTCAAAGGGCAGAGCCTTTGCAAGGGTTCAGGAGGGAGGGGGTGCGGAGGCCCTAGAAAAAATTTTTATTTTTAAGGTTTTATGAGAAAATGGATCATTGGATAAGAAATATCGATACTTGAGGCCAAGGGTATCAATACAGGAAGAATGCAGTTCGACACTCACTGAACGGATCGATACTTATGAAGAAAGTATTGATACCTTACAAAACAAAGAATTCAAAAATAATTACAAGATGGACTAGATTAATATCTTCATCAAAGGTATTGATACATGGTCAGACAAAGAGTTCGAAAATAATTACAAGTTGGACCAGATCGATACCTTTATCAAAGGTATCGATCCATGGCAAAACAAAGAGTTGAAAAATATTTACATGTAAAACCAGATCAATACCTTTTACAAAAGTATCGATACTTTGAAAAGAAGGGATTGATACATAAAGGTAAATGTATCGATACTCAAGATTGATGAAATTTCTAATATAGAATTTTTAAGAAACAGATCGATACCTAGACCCAAAGTATCGATACCCAATCCAAAAGTATCGATACCTAGTCTAAAAGTATCGATACATGATGTTAATTTGGGTGAAATTCGACGAGCAAATTGGTCTTTTCGCCTATTATTATAAATATCCTATAGGGGATTCAACCCTAGAGTATTCTTCAATCGTTCATTTCCTTCTCTCTCTCTAAAACACCTTTCTTATTCATTTTCTCTCTGATTTCTTCATACATTTTGGCAAATCCCTTAGCATTCTTTCTAATTTGTTTACTAAGTAATTACCATTCCTCCCACATCAATTTGGTACCGATTTCGGACTGGAAACAATAAAGAGGAAAAGTTAGGGTTCGACGAGAACTTGGGAGTTTTGTATTTAAATAACAATATGGAGTTTCTTAAGATTTCTATAGGCTAAAAGTAGGCCTATTAAACCATTATAAGTTATATTTTAAGAATGTGAGCATATTGCAAATTTAGGGCTTACTATTCATGATAAATTTATTTAGATTTCGTATAGGAAATGCAGATTTGTGTTGATTTGGGGACAAGTGAAAGTATATGATGATGATATACATGCTAGATATTGTTTTGAAATGAGTAATCCATTTTAGACAGAAATGTGGAATAGAAATCTTTATTGCCATGGAATTTCATTGATGGAAATCGGTTAAGTGAGTCATGTGTCAACTAAGGGATCGTAGTCATATTTTCCACGAGCATTACATTTAATGCATATATGTTAAGTTAATTGAAATCGTGGAATTCACTATATGTATGCATATGTGGTGTTAAGTTCTAGGAACTCGAGTGAAGGACCTACTAGACGTGAGGATAAGTAGTAAGAGTAGTTATCTTCCCCTTTGTTGTGAGTAAATTTATACATACACATTATATAAATAAAATGCATGTGATAATTATATGTATGTTTGTGTGTTAAACAAGTCTTTTTCTATGATTGAAATTAAATGTGTTTTACATGATATTGGGATGTTATGATTATTTGGTCTGCTGTTATAAATGATTTAAATGGTACACATGCTGAAATGGTTAGGGAGGCCTGAATTGTTAAATTAATTTAATCATTGTTGAAAATGATTTGTATAAATGGAATGGCCGGGGAGGCTAGGATTTATTTTGTATGATGAATAACCATTGTTATGAAATGATTTATAAATGTATGTATATTGGTAATGAGGCCGGTAAGGCCAATTATTGTTTATTGGCCAGTGGGCCATGTTATTGACTATATATACAGAGAAGTAGCCTATGGGCGGACCTATTGAGAGGCTACATAGGTGAGAGTGGAGCCGCAGTGGGGCTAATATAAGGGAAGAGGCCATGGCAAGCCTACTGTGTGCCGTGTATATATGTGCGATTTTAAAGACTCTATGGAAAGTCTTGACAGCTGGATAGGGATCTTATGGATTTGACGGATTATAAGGACAGTCACTCATGTCATCAAGCGACTACTCGACGCCAACATCATTGAGGTGGACTTGTTTTTATAAATGCATGCTTTCTAAAAAAATAAATGATTTTTTTCAAAGCATGATAATTACTTCCTATTTGATAAACTTTTATTGCATATGGTTGATGCATGAAAAGCCCATAGATGGTTACGGATTTTGTCCCGACCAAGGTAGCTTGTCGAGGATATATGGCCATTCTGATTGATCATGATTTAGAACTATTGCAGACTAATGAAATGCATTGTGATCATTAATTTACATGAACATGTATATATGTATTTTGAGTACATTGTCAAATAAATCCCAATATCTGTATTTGTAAATGCCTCTGCATGTATTTATATCGGTATGTGTGTATTTACTCACTAAGTATAGTTGCAAACTCATTCCTTACCATTTCAGATTTTAGATTAGGTGCGTTAGTCCTACCTGGTCTAGTGGCGGCGATAGAGAGCTTGAGAAGCTCCTAGTAGATTTCTATTTTGACTCACTTGTATAAGTCAGAGTTCACTAGATATGTGTTATTTTTTTTAGAATTGTGATTCATAGGGAAATATGTAAAGTATTGTATTATAACTAAATGTTATGTAAGAAATAAATATTTTGTTCAACTCATATGTAAATGTTTATTTTCTAAATATGTTGTAGATAAATTGATCACAGAGATCAATTCTTTGATAATACTCCCATAGATAGGAGGTACATTTATAATTGTTTTCAAGTGTTTATGTTTAACAGAAAGCCTTACAGGCTCTCCTGGTACTTTTCGAGTATATGGATTGTATTGGGAGGGTCTGTGGCGATTGTCACAAATAGACTCCAGGGTTAGGGCATGACAATTGGCACAATCCAGATTTTGAATCTTGAATCGGCCCGACCATAGTAAACAGTACACCGGGCTAGTCTATGCCTGGATTTTGATGGGCCAAGTTAGTCTAGTTCACGGGCCAACCCGACCCGTTAGACACCACTAAATATTGGGTATTAGATGGGTCGGGTCAACTAACATGTTTGGAGTTACTCTGTCCACTCAAAATTCAGATAGACAAAACAGATTGAAAGATAAAAAGGAAGAAAGCGAAAAATATTTGCTAAGTTAAGGAAAATTTTGAAAATAACCCTTTTAGACTCCCTATTTACCATTCTGATAAATCCTAATTCAATCTTACTAAACGGTCTAATTTCAGGTCATTTGGACGATTTTGCCCTCAAAACCAATAATACGTTACAGTTACCCCGCTACAGTGCACGCGTTACAGTACTTATTCCATAAATCTTAAACCCTAAATCCCCAAACCCTAAAATTACAATACTCGTATTTTGTATATTTTAATTTTAATTTCTTTATTTTTTAAATTTACAGAATGAATAATAATTCACAAAATTAAATTTATTTACTATAAATTTAAAAAACATATTTTCATCAATTATTATTTATTATGTAAATTTAAAAAATTCAATTAAAATAAATTAAAAATAATAATTTAATTTTTTAATTAAATTTAAACAAAAATATATAATTTAATTATTTAGTTAATGAAGTAAAATAAAAATAAAAATTTAATGAAATATTAAATAAATATTAAAATTTTTAAAATAATAATTTAAATTTTTTATACTTGTTTTTTGAAATTACAAATAAAAATATTTTTTTTAAAAAAAATTACCGTTTAAAAAAATTACAAAAATTACAAAAAAAAAATTAAAAAAAATGTTAAACTGGTCTGTGCTTGGGTCTGCACCCGAGCAAGGTAAGTGGTTAGGTCTAGACCCGAGCACTAGACCCGAGCACAGACCGATTTTTTTTAGTTTTTTGAATTTTTTTGAACAATTTTGTAAGTTATAATTTTTTAAAAATAATATAAAAATTAAAAAAAAACAAAAACAAATTTTTTTTCATCAATTATTATTTATTATATAAATATACAAAAATAAATAATTCAAAATTAAAAAAAAATTAAAAGGATAAAAAAAATATTAAATTTAATTATATAAATTTTATTAAATAAAAAAATTGAAACTTATAATAAAACTAAATTAAAAATGAAATAAATGAAAAAAAAAATTGATACTTATAATACTGTAGCTCCGTGTGTACGTTTGTCTATAGTACATTGTAGTAGTACTGTAGCAAAATTTGTTCTTTTTTTCAATTTTTTTTGTTTTTTGAATTCTTTATTTAATAAAAAATTTTAATAAATAAAAATTTTATTTATTATGTAAATTTAAAAACAAAAAAATTACATAAAATTTTAAAAATAATATATAATTTTATTTTTATTAATTTTTTAATTATATTTAATTTTTTTTAATTTTAGGAATTTTATGTAATTTTTTTTAATAAAAATAGAATTTTATTTTTATTAATTTCTTTATTTTTAAATTTACATAGCAAATAATTTCTTAATTTATTAAAAAAATCAAAAAATTTTAAAAATTTTAAATTTTTAAAAATTCACGAAAGATAAAAGTTTTTTGTTCTGTTTTTAGTACAATGATGTCTTGATGACGTTATCACCTGAGAACAAATTTAAAAAAATTAAAAAAAAAAAATTTTACTCGAGTGATAACGTCATCGCACTAAAGACAAATTTTTTTTTTAATCTTTTGTGAGTTTTTAAAATTTTAAAATTTTTTTTATTTTTAATAAATCAAGAAATTATATTCTATGTAAATTTAAAAATAAAGAAATTAATAAAATAAAATTCTATTTTTTATTAAAAAATAACATAAAATAAATAGAATTAAAAAATTAAATATAAAATAAAATTTCATTTTATTTTTATGAATTTTATGTCATTTTTATTTTTAAATTTACATAATAAATAAGTTCTTGATTTATAAAAAAATCAAGAAATTAAAAAATAAAGAAAAGTTAAAAAAAAATTAAAAATTTTAAAAATTTACAAAAGACAAAGTTGTTTTGTCTTTAGTACGATAATGTCATTGATGACGTCATCACTTAAGCACAAAGAGTTTTTTTTTTTTTTTTTTAATTTGTACTTGGATTCATACCTTATTTTTTTTATTTTTTTTGAATTTTATTTATATATTTTTACAATTTTGTAAGTTAAAAATTTTTAAAAATAATATAAAAAACAAAAATCAAAAAACAAAAAAATAAAAGAAAAAAATTAAGTGTATAAATTTTATTAATAAAATTAAATTTATATTAAAAATAAACTTTAACAATAAAAATTAAAAAAATTTAAAATTAAAATAAAAAAGTGGTGGGCCTCGCAACACCCGAACATAGGCTGTGTGTAAGGGCCTCAGATATTTGCTTGTCCAAGGCTAGCTAGTAAGCTCATGGCCGTAAGTTGGGAGATATTATTGTGGCTTGGGGATATTTATTGTAGACACTATTTAGAGGTGTGATAACTAAGACATGAGTTATGCCTCCTCGTGTCACCCAAGTAATGTTTTAAAACCCTCTTTAGTAGGGGAGATAGTTAGGTGCCTCAGAAGGGCCTTATTCATCAATACTCTGAGGGTAATACTATGTAATCTTCCGCCCTCGGGTAGATAGAAATGTGCTACTTGTATGGATTAATCTAGCTTATTTATATTGTCTCAATATGTAGAGATACTTGCTTATTCAGTGCTTGTATGTCATTGTTAGCTTGTATGCTTGCGAGCATTTTATCAATAAAACGTCGGATGTGTTGGATTACGATAATGACTTATTTCCTCTTATTTTATACTATCGTTATATTTTTGTGAATAACTAACCCGCTTGAGTTTATTATGTAAAAACTAGTTTAGACTGACTTGCTAGTTGGAATGCACTAGTAAGTACTGCAAGGGCGTGAATCTCAACTAAGAGAAAGTCAGCCCGTCACATTTGGTATTAGAGCTCAAGATTGTGGTGATATTGTCTACAAAAACTACCTTATCAAGAATAACTAGATTGAATGCTCTCGAAAGAAAATGGGCGAGTTAGAGAAGCATTAACGAGCCTTAGAGGCGGCATAGTGGAGAAAGTGCTCGTTTGACACCAAAGACTTGAGACAAACTCTGATGCTACTAGAGTCCTTGAGTTCTCGGGTGAGCATACGATAAGTGAAAGTCGTTGGCTTTAGCTTTGAGCTGTCTAATGGGAGACATCTCGAAGAGTTGGAAACATAGTTTACAAATACGCAAGCAATGATATCCAAGAGTACGGAGGAGTACCACAATGCAGTAAGGGTGTTGTGGGAATGAGTAGAGGAAGTGGGTGGATCTTACTTACTCGTATCCTTACAACTCAGTCGGGAGCCACTCCATGCTTAGAATATATTCAGTTGAAAGCATCGAAATTGAAATACTATGGAGGGACTTAAGATGCCGAAGTGTTAGAAAACTGCATTGTAAGATATAGAACAATGTTTTGGGACTGTGAGAGCAGGTTTCAAAGATGTTAAGGTGACTTTGACATCCATGTACTTGTGCAGGGATACCAAGTTATGGTAAAGGACTTAAAATGAAGGCTAAAGTTCCTCCCTAAAAAGGTTACATGCCTTACTCGAAAGTAATTATATGAGTTGACACGAAACTAGGACAGTTTGCGAGTATGTATAGAAATTCTCAGATTTGATGTTGGATATCCGAGATGTGATCAAGTATGACTGATTATTTTACTTGATGAAAAACTTTCAACCTTGGGCCCGAAATGAGTTACAATGATAAAGTGGTGCTAGATTTTCCATTCGCACAAGTAGTCATTGAATGGTTGTTGGATTACTCACATGATGACTCCCAACCAAAAAGGTCGTTACCCATCTTAAGAGAGAAGGAGAATGAGAACGAGAAGTCTAGAGATTGGGGCTCTAGCAAATATGGGGGAGCGACCTAGTGAGTAGCACTATACTTTCCAAGGAAGTCACTATCGTTAATGATGTGGGGAAGCCGGGAAGAAATGTTACCGTGTTGATGATACAATGGTCGCATAAAGCCATTGAATGCCTCGAAAGGGCAAGACTAAGTGCTATAACAGTTAGAGATGAACTGCAAGACTCAATTGAAAAATAATTGAGAGACAAAAGAGACGGACCACATGATGGCACCATGAATGTTGAATGCTCTGAAGGAGCTATCCAAAAAGATAAGAAGGTCGCAAGAAAATGACCTTTGTAGAGTCGATACTCTCACTCACTTGTTGATGCTCTTAAAAGGGATATCTCAAGTTTAAGTAGCGGAGGAGGCGAACACCACGGAAATGTGCTAGCTTCGGGTTAAACCTGCGAAGGTGTAAACCCGTGAGGGTTCATAGGAATGTGCTAACTTTGAGTTGGACCTGCGGAGTGACAAAACCCTGAGAGACCTTAGAGGAGGGTCAAAGGGGAAGAATCTTGTCTAGTGATCGTGAGGTACCCAGACTGCAACGGTTGTGACTCGGTAGCTAAGGCAGACTTACGAGATAGTGGGTTGTGAACGGGCCTAAGACCGAGGCCATTGGTTACAACAGTTATGACTCGGTAGCTGGGACAGGCCTACAAAATAGTAGGTTATGATCGCACTCAGGACCGGGGCTGTTGTGTTGTAACTCAATAAGATAAGGCGAGCCTATGAAAAGAAAAGAAAAGAGAAAAAGAAAAAGAAAAAAGGTTGTAACTATGCCTAGGGCCGAGGCCATTACATGGAAAAGGTTATAATGGACATTCAGGCCACTTATAACGTCATTTCGCTTTAAGAGTGAGGCGTCTTAAGTTAAAGCTCAAGGAGGAGAGTGGCCACACGAAGATGGTCAACTCCGAAAGCCTTATCCAAGAGTGAGTTGGCAAAACAAGTGTTGATAAAAGACGACACTTGTGAAGGTCAAGTAGACCTTGTTGTTTTGCAGGTGGATGACTTTGCTGCTATTGCAGGAGAGGACTTCTTGTTAGAGAAGGGCGCTATCCCATTTTATCTACCGGTAGCTTGTTGATTAAGGGAGAAAGGCTCGTAATGATGCCAGCCAAAGTCAAGAAACCGACAGAAACAAGTTCTTATTCGTGCTTCAATGCAAGAAGAGGAAGAAGAGCCAACTCCATCAGAGATTACAGATGTCTTGTTAGAGTTTGCTGAGGTGATGGTGGATCAACTGTCTAAGACCTTGACAAAGGAGAGCAAGTGGTCACTAAACGGATGGTATTCGAGGCGAACACACCTCTGCACACCTTTATAGAAGGACTCTACCAGAACTTGTCGAATTTCGAGAGTGAGTAGATGAACTGTTGGAGGCCAGCTTCGTTAGGCTGTAGAAAGCATCATTTAAAGCTCTAGTGGTGTTCCGAAAGATGCAAGATGAGAGTCTGTGGTCGTGTGTTGACTAGAAAACTTTCAGTAAGTGGGCGGCCACGTTAACGAAATTGGTTGATCAATTGAGTTCAGCAGGATGCTTCACGAAGCTAGAATTATGGTTGGATCGCCATAAGGTGAGAATTGCTAAAGGGAAAAATGAAACAAGAACCACAAGCATCACCCGTTTATAGTGACCTATTGCGATGAATGCGTAGTTCGTAGTGTAACCTTTAAAGACGCTGACAAGTGTAGAAGAGTTACAATCCTTCCTTAAATTAGCTAAGTATTATCAGTGGGTCGTAGAGGGACACTTAAAGGAAGTTGCACCTTTAACCGAAATGTTGAAGAAGGGGTAATGTGGAAATGATTTGAATAGTGTAGAGGAGCTTCGACAACTTGAAAGAAGCTATGGTGAGAGATTTGTTTCTTAGCCTGTCTGAGATAAACAAAACATTGAAAGTGTAGATTAACGTATCTAACTTCGCATTAGGGGGGAATTTTGTCATAAGAAAGTCTCCCCATAGCTTATGAGAGTCGAAAAGTTGCCAAAAATGGGATAGAGATACACTGATTGAGAGAAGGTACTTCCAGTTGTGTCACGTTAGTTGCTGATTAATGAGTAGACTGAGAAGTTTAATGGGATGCCGAAAGAGTATTTGTGCCACTTTGTTAATGCCAACGAGACAAGAACAACTTTTATCTCACACAGTTATGAAGTATAGAAGAAAGGTTCCACGAGAAAGGTTCCTTGGGTATAATTTGGAGAAAGATGCCATTAGGAGGAACAAGTGGGTAAACAAGAGTAGAAGATGGTTCAAGTTCAAGCTTGAAGACTTTTTGCAATCGAAACAAATGCTAGAACAAAATCAAGGAAAGCTGAGACAAGAGACTAGTGCAGAAGTATGGAAGTCTAGTTCCCATCATTGCTAGAGTAAATGAAGGCTACATTCAAGGTCGGGATGTTAGCCTAGATAAAGATGCGCTTGATCTTTCACGTTAGCAAGTGGAAGTCATACTTCGCTGACACGGAAGATTCTACGCTCAATCAACTAGCAAGAGAGGAGATCAAGGAGCAGTTGTGGAAAAAGACTACCGAAGAAGTGAAGGAGACTCTAGCGGAGAGTTAAGTAACCAAGGAGAGACGACACCATGAAGAGTTCCTCACAAAGTGGAAGATCCTTGGTGAAGAAGAAACTTACTGAGAGAGAGCCGAAGAACTAGAGCAATTTCAACAGAAGATTGAAGACTTTAAGATAGCATCATCGTCGAGGACGCTAATAGATTAGGTGGGGAAGGATGTAAGGGCCTCACGTATTTGCTTGTCCAAGGCTAGCTAGTAAACCCATGGCCGCAAGTCGAGAGGCGTCATTGTGGCTTAGGAGTGTTCATTGTAGGTATTATTTAGGGGTGTGACAACTGAGACAAAGGTTATGTCTCCTTGTGCCACCTGGGTAATGTCTTAAAACCCTCTTTAGAGGGGGATGACTAGGTGCCTTAGAAGAGCCTTGTCCATCAGCACTCTGGGGGCATTATTGTGTACTCCTCTACCCTCGGGTAAATAAAAATGTGCTACTTGTATAGATTAGTCTAACTTATTTGTAATGTCTCGATATGTAGAGACGCTTGCTTATTTAATACTTGTACGCCATTGTTGACTTGTATGCTTGCGAGCATTTTATCAATAAAACATCAGATTGTGTTGGATTACGATAATGACTTATTTTCTCTTA
Organism: Cedrela odorata; assembly: GCA_035584115.1. Taxonomy (NCBI): domain Eukaryota; kingdom Viridiplantae; phylum Streptophyta; class Magnoliopsida; order Sapindales; family Meliaceae; genus Cedrela; species Cedrela odorata. Next base: position 11,264,096 of record JAXCLQ010000006.1, on the reverse strand, counting down.
TTTTTTACTGTTGTTATATTTTTGTAGACAACTAACCCATTTGAGTTTGTTATGTGAAAACTCGTTTAGATTGAATTGTTAGTTGGAATGCACTAGTAAGTGCCGTACGGGTATAAATCTCGACTAAAAGAAAGTCGACCCATGACACTGTGCTTGGATGTGAAGAAGCCTACCACTTTTTTTATTTTTTAAATATTATTTTATTTTTAACTAATTTTAAAAATAAATATTTATTTTTTAAATATTAAATAAATTATTTTAAAATTTATTTTTTAAAAAAAACAAGCATTTTTAAAATTACAAGCATTTTTTTAAAATAAATTTTTAAAATTTTAAAAGTAATTGTTACAAATAAAAATATTTATTTATTTTTTTTAAAAAATAATTGATTAAAAATTAAAATTTTTATGGCCTTTTTTAATAAAAATTTAGTTAAAAGAAAAAATTTTAATTTTTAAGTCGTTATTTTTAAAAATAAATTAAAATAATTAAAATTTTTTTGCTATAGTATTACTGTAGCACTGACTGTGCTCAAGCCTATAGCAAAATGTTATTTTTTAAATTATTTTTATTTTAAATAAAAGTTTTTTTTTTTCTAATTTTGTTAGATTAATTGTATTATAAAATTAAAAAATTTAGAAAATTACGCTAAAAGAATTTAATATTTTTTTTAATTATAATTCAAAATATATATTTTAATATTTTAAATTTTTTTATTAATAATTATATAAAAATATTAGTTTTTTTAACTTCTTTATTTTTTTTAAATTTACATAATAAATTATTGATAAAATTAATTTTTTTAATTTATAATTTTATGTAAATTTTATTGTAGTAAAATTTATTATTAATATATTTAATTTTATTAATTATTAATTATTATGTAAATTTTTAAAAAATAAATTAAAATTAAAAAAAATTAAAAGATAAAAATAGTATAATATAATTTTAGAGTTTAGAGTTTTAATATTTAATTCTAAAGATTTTAAAGTTTTGATGATTATTTGAATAAAATGTTCAAATGACTTGAAATTAGTTTAAGCTCTGGGTAAAAAATGATTATTTTCAAAATTTTCCCGCTAAGTAACACAGAAATCCAAGATATATCTAATCAAGCCTTCTTAACTCGGCTTTGACTTCCCCGACAGACGAAAGAGCTTTGCTTTGAGCGGATGATGTTTCCTAACCACCTGGATCTCTCATTCCTTCTCTTCTTTTACTGGGGTAGATAGACTGTTTCAGGTCAATCGATTCAATTCTTTCTTACTTCTTTGAATAATGTGCTTTGGCCAATAGAACTGCTTCGCTAGTTTGCTTGTGACGACTGAACTCCGCTTGCCCCCGGCGACTCTGCCGTACGAGCATAAACTTCTGCTTTTGCTTTGCGTAATCCCTATTCTAAGCGTAGCGTTCTACCCCTGCTTGATTCCGGCCTTAAAGCAACCTATCCCAAATGGCGTTCTCTTTAGTAGCTCATCCCTCTCTAGTATTCTGCAAATTTAGCCAGGCGGAAGACGCCGCCTACATCCCACGTGCCGTCGATTTAGCCGACAAGTCTGCGGGTTTCACCTCCCCGCACGCGAACTTCGGATGCGTGATAGCCACGTCGGCAGGGAATGTCGCCGGAGAGGGGTACTTATACGCGCAGGGGACGAGACCGGCGGAGGTGCAGGCGGTGGAAGCTGGCGGTCAGTTGTGCAGAGGCTCCACCGCGTATCTCAACATGGAGCCTGGAGATTGCCATGGGGACCACACTGCAGTTTCTGCTCTTGTTCATGTTTGCGGCTTCTATTCTTGTTGCTGCTCCATTCTGTGTTCTCTGTTTTTGCTTTTGGTGCTTTGTTTTGTTTGTTATTTGCTTTCTCGTCAATGTTGTGTTTCTTTTATTAATTATTTGTAGTAGTTCTATAGCAAACTGATTGGTATTTCAGTAGCTTAAAAGATTCAGTGTAGCTCAAAATTTTTGATGGCAAATATATTCTGATTTGTGCTTATGTTTATTTATTTATTTTCGTCTAGTGAGCAACATTGTAATGTGATGTTGTGTTACGTTGAATCTGTGTCAAATTGAGGGGACTAAAGGTATATTTAGGTTTGTCGTGCTGTAGAAGCACGATAGCCAAAGTGTTGTTAATGTTTGACATCTAGTGGTGGATTTGAAGTTACAGCACCTCAATCCTAAATGAATTGATACTGGATTTTGCACTTTGTTTAGTTACCTCCAATGTCTCACATGTTAAACGTTGTAATGCCTTTATTTTTTAAGCTTAATGGTAGAATAGTGTTTTTGTAGTCTTTTGTCTTTGTACATAAATGGGAGAGGAGCTACTTTCAATATGGATTCATTTGCCCAATTGGGCTTTAGGACAAACTTTTTTTCCGTGGACAACTTGTCTTCTTCCATTTTGTATTTTATTTTCATGATTAATTGAATTTTCCAGTTTCTTACTAAAATGAATTTTATTGACATAAAGTTAATATGGGAATAACTCATGGTCTCAGGCTGTGGATTACAACTTTAACATTGTAAGACCAGAATAATTTGAACTAGAATTTTCTTTCTGTGGAGAAAAAAGTTGGAAGTGAGAGAATTTGTCCAGGAAGCTGCAATCTTTAGTGAACTTTTGTGAATACAAGTTGAAACAAATACAATATTTGGCGTGCTTCCCTTATAAGCATTCTTACGGATACATAGGCAAATTACATTGGTGCAATTTGTTGGATCCTGAACTGCACATCTATTGTTTCATTAGATATCTTTTGGAAAATTTTGAATCCGTCTTCAAGTGCATTCCAGAATGCTGTGCGTTACATTTTTTGTTCTTGCTGTTGTTTCCTTGATCTGTACTTGCTGATTTTCTGCACACATTACCAATATTATGTTTTCTGGCTTTGGAAAGCAGAAATGAATTTTGTAGTTTTTCTTGTATTTCTATAACTTATTGATTATTATAAGTCTCATGATAATTGTTATGTTTCAGTGATCTGTGAACTAAGACTTCTATTTTAATTGATGTGACAATTTGAAGTAATATGGCATATTCTGTCTGACTACCAAAATTTTTTCTGTTATTTTGTTGTAATGTCAACATCTGGATATTTGACTTTTGTAGATTAGGCAGGAATTACAAGAGTTGTTGTTGGAATCAGGCATCCTTTAAAGCATCTTAGAGGCAAAGCTGTACGTGCATTAAGAAGTCAAGGGCTGCAAGTTCATGTTCTTGGTGAGGATTTAGAAAGTAAAATTATAGAGGTATAGTTAACTGCTCTTGGAAGCTTGGCCTCTTAGGTTAAATATATTTTAAATTCTAATATGCTTTTTAAATTTACCTACTGCTTCCTAAGTTCACCTTAAGATTAATTTAAACTCCTTATTTGCTTCCTAGCAAATAAAAATTAATATTATGTGCTATTTTTATTCTTCTAATATTCTGAATGATTTACTGCAGCAAGCTCGAAAATCTTGGTCCTTGTCAATGCTCCTTTGATTCATAGAGCTACTTCTCAAGTTCCCTTTTCTGTTCTCAAGTATGCTATGACCCTTGATGGTGAGTATTTATGAATTAATGGAAATATTTTACACTCTCTCTCTCTCTCTCTCTCTCTCTCTCTCTATATATATATATATATATATATATATATAGATCTTTAACGTCAGACTCACTGGTGGACTTCCTTGGATGCTAAATAGGAAAAATTGCTGCAAGTAGTGGACATGCGACATGGATAAGCAGCAAAACATCTAGAGACCGAGTTTTTGATTTGCGGGGTAGAAGTGATGCAGTTATAGTTGGGGGAAATACTGTTCGTAGAGACAGTAAGTATCATTTCCACGACTATGTTTTCACAATTATTCATACATTCTTCTTGTTCTTGATCTCATTTTAGTCATCATTATTAGCTAGTATGAAATGATTGTTCTGTTCTTTTTTCTTCTATAGATCCACGGCTAACCCCAAGACATGGAGGTGGGCATATGCCCATGAGAATTGTATTGACTCAAACTCTCAACCTTCTTGAGGAAGCAAACCTTTGGGATGTTTCGGATGTATCTACCTTAGTTGTAACACAAAGAGGAGCTAGGAGGAGCTTCCAAAAATTTCTTGCATCTAAAGGAGTTGAAGTAGTGGAGTTTGACATCTTAAACTCTCGAGATGTTATGGAATATTTTCATGACCGTGGGTATCTTTCTATTTTGTGGGAGTGCGGGGGAAGATTGGCAGCGTCTGCTATCTCCTCTGGCGTAGTTCATAAGGTTATTTGTTATACTCTCTCTTTAAGGCTTATATCATGCATTATGTCACATATGGCTTGATAAATTGCTAGTATAGGATCTTGTCATTCTCTTCTCGAAGGAATACAAATATTTTTAGAATCATACATATATTTTTTATTCTTTTGGCAATATTTAACATATTGTAATATGGCTTAAAGGTGGTTTGGTTGTCTTTAACATGGTTTTCCAATAGGGTGAAATTTACCATTTCATATATTTTCTATGTTTGATCTTTAACATGGTTTTCCAATAGGGTGAAATTTACCATTTCATATATTTTCTATGTTTGATCTTTTATGGTTTGAAAGCACTTATCTACCCTTTAATTTTGCATTGACCTTTCCATCTTCTTTTGTTTGTTTATTTTGTTGGAAGAACTTCTGATTAGTTTTTGTCGATATTGGTAGAACTAGTTATTATTGGCTCTTATAGTTTTTCATTTATGGAAATTTATTTCTTGTAGGTTTTTGCTTTTGTTGCCCCTAAAATTATTGGAGGAAAGAATGCACCAACTCCCGTGGGTGAACTTGGGATGGTTGAGATGTCACAGGCATTAGATTTGATTGATGACGAGCAGGTTGGTGATAATCTGTGAATTTTGCTTTTTTTGATATAATTGTTGCTTTTAGTTATACCTGTTGTTGGCATATTATAGAAGTATTATTTAAAAATTGACTACATATTCTATCATCATAATACTTATAGCTCCTGTAATTCATTTTAATATATACTAAGTTTTTAAGTTTTTGTTTAAGAACATTCCTAATTCTAGAAGAGGCAACCTTGAATTGTTGTATGGAACATGCAGATGTAATCAAATTGGAAGGCAGTTACCATATATGTGATGACTTATTCCGTTCTAGATCACAATTTCTTAAAGCTTTATGGTTCAGATGTAGCATTGACAGCTCATTTGTCACGGTTTAATAACCTATAAAGGATTTACTAGACATCTAAGTCTAATTTATCTTATATGAAATGAATTCACTATGTATATCGATGCAGTGTTTTGTCTCCCAAGTATTATCTTAATATCATGACACAATTAAAATACAACTATTAGTGTGTTTTGCTTCATGAAACATGGCAATGCAAACGTAGATTTAACATCTATCATAATTGTCCTTTTGTATCAGTAGTCTGTGTTGGCTTAGGTAGCGCACCCAAAAGGGGGTGAATTGAATTTTAATAAAAATTAAAAGTTAATGCATTTAAAAATATTTTTAATTGAATAATAATATATAATTTTATGCAACAACTAAATCTACAAACTATGAATACTTAACATATAAAAGATAAGGAGATGAGAAAGTAAATTTGAAATTTTATAGTGGTTTGATAAATACGGCTTATGTCCACTCTTTTGAATTCTTTCCACACTAAGGTTCAACTAGTCTTCTTATTTGATCCGGGTTAAGTGTAATTCAATTACTACTCCTTCTCAGTGTTGAAGGGCAACCATAACAATTTACTTTGAACGGGTAAAGTATAACCTAAATAAGAAAATTATCCTAAAAAGATATAGAAAATTTCCTTTCAATAATTGATCTTACAATTTCAGCTCACAATAGATTTTCTCTCAAGATTGATAAAAAAAATGAAAGACAATGAAGTTTCACAATTTGTAGCTCATTTTTTATTTATTCTTGATAAATTTTAACTTTTATTACTTGTTCTCCTTTTTTATTTTCTATTTTTCTCTGTCAAGATAGTTTTATTTATAGTTCAGAAAATTTTACATTTTTTTTCTAATGGATAGTTTGACTTTCTTTCAAAAAGGATTTTATGAAAATTAGTTGTTATATTTAAAAATTTCAACAAGTATCGATCTATGTAGCCTCAAGTATTGATTTGTCTATTTTGGAGATTTCCTTAGACTTCAAGTATCGATCCGTTTGTTAACTGCAAATGTTTATAAATTTTTTCTGACATAAAGTGTCGATCTTGTCTTCTCAAAGTATCGATCTGGTAGAGTTTATAATTTCATTTGAAGTCTTTAACTTGAAAATGTCAATCTTTTTGAAGAAAGTATCGATCTGGTAAAATTTGTAATTTTCTTTGAAATCTTTGACTTGAATGTATCGATTATTTTCTTTATATGTATCGATCTAGTTTAAGTTGTAATTTCTTTTTAATTCTTGGATTTGAAAGTATCGATTCTCTTCCTTGTATGTATTAATCTGGTTGAATTAGTAATTTCCTTCGAAGTTCTGACTTTGAATGTGTTGATCTTTTGTACTTTGGATATTGACCTTTATGTATCGATCTGTTGGCTTTTGCATATCGATCTCTTCTTTTCTATGTATCGATTTTTTAAGCTCTCAATAACAATATATATTAATTAGATATCATCAATATCATGTAAATACATTAATCTTCTTTTGTATCAAAAACATATACATATCAATCTCTTTTGTATTTAAACACATTTAACAATATTACATATCAATCTCTTTTGTATTTAAACACATTTAACAATATCCATAATTAGCATCATCTAGAACTAAATACGCATTAACATATATTCATCGTCAAATCAATCTTATTCATCGTAAAAAAATATATAAACACGTCAGTTTGCATTTGTAGTCTTGATTCAGTCGGGTTTATAGTATGTTTGATCTGAAAATCAGCATGATTGGTTTTACAACAAGAGACTGAATGTTGATTGGGGCTGGATGGGAAAAAAGGATATGGTGGTTTGGTTTTAGAGTTTCTAAAGCAGGTAGGGCTAGTGTTGGTCCGACATTTTGGTGCATGAAGTGGCTCGCAGATTTTGTAGAACACGAAGGTGCGATCGGGGAAGAATGGTTGGTGCATATTTCACACCTTTATCCAAATGTTTTGGGAAGACCTTGTTCTTGGGTTGAAGTTATTCTACCATAAAACCTTTTACGAATGGAGCTATAGATCCAGAGAAGGCAAGAGACACCTTTTCTTTGAGAATGAAATACATCTGGTATGTTCTTTAAGTAGTAGCTTAAATATTTGATGAGATCAGAATCTTAGAAATGTCATATGTGCAAAGAAACTTCAAGAATAATAAACACTGCAGGCTGATTTGATGAGATATTCAGTTTAGGGTTATATATATTTTCAGGACTAGGGTTACTTTGTTCAAGTCTAAATTGAGTCAGTTTTATTGGTTTTATACTTCAGGATTTTATTTTTCGTCACAAGGCCTATTTAGTTTTGACTTTACAAGAGTATAAGTAAATAAGGATTTAAGGAGATCTCGTATTTTTTTTTTAATAATTATTGCAAAAATTGCATGTGAAAAACTATTTCATATAATGGAAACAGAAAATTGAATCACTTTTGAATTAAAAAATCAAAAAAGAGAAAATTGTATTTTAAGCTTTCAAGATCCGAGAATACTTCAGGTTATGTATTCAAAAACAGTTTTCTGGTAACAAGAACAGTATAAACACATTTGGTACTAATATTCATCAAAAAATAGAGTGGAGTTTTTTTTTTTCTTTATAAATCCTTTGAAAAAAAAAAATCGTAACCTCTTTCGACCATTTTTTAGTTAAGCTCTAGTTTTTGGAAGATGAAATTTGCGTTCTTTAAATTCTATTGTTCAAATACAGTACTGAATGTTACTTCTCTGTCCTGTAAAATAGAAAACAGGTTTGGAAAAATGTTAGGAACAGATGTAAGCATATGCTTCAGTGGAAGACAGGCTCTGATAAATAAAATAATAAATTTGATGGTTTCTTCCTTTGATATCTTTTCACTAGCCATTTAGGTTTTAAACCCTAGCCCTTGTAACTTGTGTTTTCAAACTTATGTTGCTGTAAATTGCAGAACATTGATCAAAGTCATATCTGCTTGTATTGGTCTCGATCCGAGTTTCACTCAGGTCCAAAACATTGGCTGATCATCAATTTCTTACCCTAGGCTAAACCAATGTTCTTTTGATTTTATTTATTATGTTTTTGTTTGTTAGATTCATTTGATTATTTTGAAACAATTAGAAACATATTCTAATAAGTATGACCTGTTTCGTCATGTTGATGGCAACTTTCAGGTTGGACCTGATATGCTTATTAGTGGATTTCTTCAGCCCATACCAGACTTGACACCTGTCATCCCATCAGAGGATGAAACGTTTGCAATTGATCCGACTGTCAGTCTATATGAATCAAGCATCATATACTTCTACAAAACATGGGACCCTTATGGTGCTTTTTCAAAATTTTCTCCTCATCCAATTCAACTGCCGGACGTTAATGGTGATTTGTTACTTGGTAAGTGTAGAGCATTACTACCAGGTAGTTTTCCTTTTCCTAGTTCATCTTGAATTTTTCACTGCAAATTCTGCAGGTAGTGTTTCAAAGTTCTCTTGAAATTTTAGGCACACAAATTCATCGGAGTGAATAATCCTTTAGCACAAGATTGTGTTGAAAAGATAAAAACTGCAAAAAGTCCGGAGGAAGCAGCACGAATAGGAAGGTCCATGCAGAGGCACCATCCTGATCTGGTATGGCCATTCTGCATTTCTGGTTGAATATCAAAATAATCTCTTTCCTTTAATTGGTTCATAATTCATGAAAACTTACTTGATGATATTAGCATACTTGAAGCCTGTATAGGTTTTAGGTTCCCTTTTCACTATTGTTGTACGCCAAGGAAAGTTATTGTCATTTTGGAAATAGTCATAGAATCATATAATCTCGTATTGCATCTTAGACTTCATATTGTTGAATTGTATTTTTATTATGTGATTTTCGTTTTTATTTTTTTGCTGTTTCCTTTATAGATCTGGTCAAGTTCCTTCCACTTATTTATCACTGTCCTCCTGTCTGTTTATCAACCCTTTCTTTCTTTTCTCTTTTTTTTTTCGCCAACTTGAGAACTGGTCTTTATTAGGACACTCATATCTGGTGTTCCTTCCGCTGTAGAGTCCACTACTGCAGACACCTCATATTTTAGGTTTCCTCACACTGTTACTCTTATATTAAAAATTTTTCTTCTATGGCTAGGTGAATTTAATTTTGAATATCACCTTCAATGTTAGAAATTATTTCTGACATGAAGTTGAATACAAAATACTAGTATATAAGTAAAATTTATTACATTGAGTCCATACGAAACCAAGTTAATATATCCCTGACTTCCCTCAGTGACAACATTAGTCATCTTCCCAAAAACAAAGGCAAAAGGAAGAAAAACACTTAGAAATTAGTTATTTTTCTTAATGCTATCGTGTTATATTTTACCTGAGGATGTAAATTATTTTGCTATATCTATTAGATGTCTTTCGATGCTTGCCTCCTGCATTCTACACATATATATTGCACTCTTTCTCGGTAATTTGAAGAACCCACCTCCACGATCTTCACAGTAATTTGAAGAACCCTACCTCCATGATCTCCACAGTACAGCATTTCAACCTAGGTGGCATATTGCATTTCCATTTCACATACTATCTATATTGCTGGTAATATAGGAGTAAACTAATATTAGGAACTGTTTTGCGAGCTCCATGCTCATTTTTTGTAAGTGGAAATTTCTTTCAACTAGAGCTGAAAAGTATTGAGTTTCCAAAAGAAATGATAATGAATAATTATGCATCCATTTCCTATTATTCTCATGTCTTGCATATATAATAAATAGGTAGCATGTGAACAGAAAAACTATTTGGAATGATGTGTTTGTTTAGTTGAATATCTTACATCTCCCTTGCAATTTGTTGCGAGTTAATGCTCAGTTTCAAATGTAGGTGAGATGTGATCGGGAGAGTGTGAAGATTGATGTTATGTATAGGGCATTAAAATGCAAATTCTCCATTTATCCTCATTTGAATTCTGTGCTGCTCTCAACCGTCGGCTCAGTTCTCGTTGAAGCTTCACCACATGATCTTTTTTGGGGTGGAGGACGCGAAGGAGAAGGCCTAAATTATCTGGGGGGGTTGCTGATGCAGTTGAGATCAGAATTTCTTGGTGATTCTTCTTCTACATCAAGTGAAAATGCTTTCTCAACTCTATGAATGGAGAAAAAATGAATCAAGTTTGATAACAACAATACAAGGATTGCTTATTATTTCGTATTCTTTTTTCCTTTTTTTTTTGTAAAACACAATAAATATAAATCTATATGTAACATAAATCAGTACAATTTTTTGTGGCCACCCAAAAAGATAAAACCCTTCCAATTTTGAATAGTTAATTGGGTAACTTAGCATGTTTGAAAGTTTAAGCCCTATCCTTGCAGAAATATTGAGCTTTTATATCATTTTATTTTATGAAATTGGAGTTGTTGAGTGATTATTGATTGTTAGAAAGATGGTTTATTTATTTGTTTTTAATTAACAATAGTATTTAAGTTATAACGTTCTCTCTCAGGTGCTAGCCAATTAAACACAATCATCTTACAACAAATACAAAAACACCTTTTATATGCATAATTGCGATGATGAGGGGATTTAAACACAAAACTGGCAATTTGCTTTTGATATCATGAAAAGTTATTATTTAGGTTGATTAGACAGAGTTAATTAGTGTTGTATAAATACTAAATTAAAAAAATATAAGAATTCATTTATATGTTTGGCTAATTATTTTAAAGGTGTTCATTAACTTTAATTAACATTAAAAATGATTTTTAAATATAGCACTAGAATATAATATTTTATGGATAACATTAAGTTTTTTAGTGTATTTTTTTAAGAGATGATAGAAAGAGATCACTAAAATGCGCAAGTGTATAGGGTGTACCACTCTTAGCTGTACATGAAAGAGTGTAGTTAACAAAATTCTTTCACCAATGGAAAGGACAAATCCAAAAGCTAAATTAGTACAAGTTGCAGCGGCAGATATTGGGGTATGTTTATTAAATATTTTTACAATTTTTTTAGAGTTAAGTAGAACCATAAACATGTCCTTGAAGGTAGATGTTTTATGGTGATTACAGAGAATTGAACTTAGGGTATGTTTGGGTTAGAGCAAACCATTTGAGCAGGAACTACAGATAAATATTACATTTGTACCCTTTTCACAAAAATAACTCAATATTTGTTTTCATTCATAGATTCTTATTTTCACTTCAAAAAGTTACTAATTTCAGAAATACTTGTAAATTTATTTACTATCTGCAACACATTGTCGAATGTTCTGATCAAATGTTCTTCAGAAGTGGCTGGTATTTTTTATTTTATTTTATACAATATTATACGAGATAAATTACACCCCTTCATGATCACCACCCATATGAGATTATAACTTTATATCTTTTATATACCCTAAAAACCTTTATCGATGTTGCACAACCTGCTTACAAGCATAAAATTTATTACAAAATTGACGATAAAGTAATAATTCACTTTGCAAGTATAATTTTTTTTTAATTTTTAATTTTTATCTTAAATGACGAAAAGTATAGTCTTATTATTAACAATAAACTAGTGATAAAATGATTAGACAAATCATAAGATAAAAGAAAGGAAAAGAAAATCACCTGTCACATAATTGATTCTTCAATTTCACAACTCCAACAAGTGAAAGGCCTTCAGAGGGCGAAACTAGGAATTCATAATGGAGGAAATCGGCCTCTCCATCAGCTGAGATTAAATTTCAAACAAACGTAAAATTTTTCAAAATAGTTATTTCGAACAAAAAATGAAAAGCACAGAGAAGAAGACGAAAGGGTTTTGTTCTTTAATCTGTTTTCAAAAAAATGAAAATGACAAAAGCATATTTAGCAAGGGATTTTAGGGGAATGATCAATGAAAAGTAAAATATAATGTTTTCACTTTTTGTGAAAGAAAGTTGAAAAATCCAGTGATAAATATATATATCCACATATGCCAACTAGCGGGATTTGAACCCTTCTACCATGTTAGGGAAGAGTGGTAGCTTACCACAAAAGGTAAGTACTCAGCTTTGAAAACAAAGTACTATATGCATTTCAAAATTAAAAAACAAACATTTTAAAACAATACCAGATGAGCAGCACGCCACCCTTATAAATTATCCTTACCTTTTGTTGATGCAACTGTTGTATAGTTGTGTTAAGGTCACCATCCCAACGCCATTCATCCCTTCCAGGGCCATACCGGACATCTAATCTCGGTGTGCTTAATTCTCCTTCGGAGAAAATCGTCATCTTCGGACAATGCAACACAAGCAAATCTTGCAAGGATGAAAATTTGAAGTTGTAATTCCCAGTGCAAAAACATGTAAGATTTTCTAAATTAACAAGAGCCAAACTCTTCAATTTGCTGAAAATGATAGTATCTCTTGCTGCATCTCCTTCACTTGCTGCTACTACTACTTCAGTCATTCCACTGCATCCGAAAACTGTCATCTTTACCAGCTGCACTATACTTTTTGCTGTGGATGATGTTACCAAGTTTATCAATTTCTCGCAATGCCATACTCGTAGTTCAGTCAGATGTTGAAAAGATGCAGAAGGCAATAGATCTGTCAGATTCTGACAAAAGGATACATCTAGAATTTCAAGACTTTGAAAAATCGAATCCATTTTGGTGTTTTGTTCCCACAAGTGCTTCAGATCATTAAGTCCGGAAAGCTTTAGATTTTTTATTTTTGCTAGCTTCTCAACATTTATCTCAACTTGTCTGTTTGAGAATATCTCTTTGTATGAACTACAAACCAGTCCAAGCCTTTCCAAACTGTGAAATCTTTCGAGTAAAATGAGTGGAAAACCTGCAGATTCATCATTTTCAATCTCAAGAGATTTAAGTTTGCCTAAGAGGTGTTCTGGAAACTCGCCCTGCCAAATCATTGCGATGTCCTTTCCATTTAGTTTTAGTTCCTCCAGATTGAGAAAAACCTGATAACCAATCATACAAAACCAAGCTGAAATCAAAGTTCCGACAAACAATTTCACAAAATGCTATCATATAAAGTGATTCATATCTATATCTCAAAGAAAAAAAAGGGCTAAAATGTTGAATTGATGATAGCATGGCAGACCAAAGAATCAGATGGAATGTAATGACTCTTAAGCCTCACACTATTGTAGCATAATCAGGTGAAATGATAGCTTAGAGTCCGCCAAATGTCCAGAAGCAAGAAGGCTAAATAAATATTAGGAGGTTGGTTCCTTCTAATAAGAGAAGGGCAACCTAGACAAATAAGGGCTAAAGTATCTACAACCTTATTTCTTTCCTGATAATTATGACAAACATGGAGCTGCAAACTTTTCATAAACTGACAACAATTTAACCATCTAGTATAAAGCTACCAGGAGGTTGGTATGCATATGAGTTTGGTTCATCTAAACCTTTTATTAAGATCTTCTCTATTAAGTTTACCTAAGCTTTTAAAGATTTTTTTGACTCGTGTATATTATTAGTCATATATGATCAAGAACCATTCTTCTGTTATTTTTGTTTTTACTTGCTGCCAATCACGTACTTGTATTTGCATAGGTAAAAACTTAGATCAAAAGAAAATCCTGGTCCCTAAATCTATTAGATTGAATAAAAGTATTGGACTCTTCAGGATTGAACTAAATGAAAATGTCAATAATTAGGTCACCATCGGATCATATCTAATTTTCTTATAAAATTCAATGATTTTCTACTGAGGAATACCCTTGACTTCTTCTGTACAGAATGCAAATTTGTTTCCTAAGTTAACATCCACCTAAATCCTTTAACTTGTTAGAAATTTTTCATGGGAACAATTTTTAATTAAAAAAGAAAAGAAAAAATCCCATACCTTTTCAACCAATAGGAGTGGCTGTTGCACTGGGATTTGAAGTTGGCTCTCCTGATTGAAGCTAAATAATTCTGAAGCCAATATCTTCACTTTGTCACAAGAACAAACTTCCAACTTTTCTAATAAAGGCCATTCTGAAGTATGCATTCCAGGGTAGAAGCATGTAAGTTCTGGTAGTTTGCAGAGTATCAGAGTAGTCACTCGTGGAAAGACAAAACTAGTTGTTTCTGCTCCTTCCCTCGCAATGATCTCCTCCAAAGCCATACAGTCACATATCTCAAGGTGTTGGAGCTGCTCAAAGCTTTTTACAATAGAAGATGAAAATATGTATCTTAATTTATGACAGTTCCACACAATCAGTCTTGTTAGAGTTTGAAAGCAAGAAGACATGGCTGGAAGTTGATTGTGCCAAATTTTTTCCACATTAATTTCATACAACTCCAAGGCCTCCAAGTTAGGCAACACAACCTGAAGAAAAATTAAGTTAAAAGAATAATAACTTTTATTTATCAAATAAATAAAGTTATACTGAACAAGTTTATTGTTAACTTATGCACCTTTTCATTGAAAAGCTGTACAGAAGTACTGGTCGTCAAGTTCTCTTGTGTCTTGTCTTTGCAGAAGCAGGTAAGCTGTGGAAGACTTCCTAGACTCAAGGAGGTTAATTGAGCAAACTCAATCTTATCAAGAACTTGATTGTTGCTGGCATCATTTTCTCCTCCAATGGCGAAGATTTCTTCCATATTCTCACAATTAATCACAGCAATCCTTCGAAGCCGTGGGAGACACTCGGTAGTAGAGAATGAGAAGATATTCCTTAATTTAGCACAGTTTTTAACTTTTATGGTATTTAACTCATTAAAAGACTCTGCTCTGAGTTCATCATGACATATCTTCTCCAAGTTAATCAAACAGTGAAGAGTCAGTGACTCCAAGAGGGGGAAAGCATCACAAGATACCCTCTCCATTGAGTCGACAACACGCAGCAAGTCGGGATTATTTTGGACATGGAGGTATTTCAATTGTGTAAAACCCTCTGTATCCAATTCAAAAAGAACATTCTTGACACCTGGCAACTTGTCCAAACACAAGTATTCAACATCCTTGACACCCTGCAAATTTTCTGAGCAAATCCTCATAGAACTAAGCTTGAGTTTTAACATTCTTGAAGTCTCGCGCTCACCAACATTGTACCATTGATTAAACCTATACCAATAACCAAAGCTGAGCGAAAGCAAATAATACTCGAACGATCCCTCTCCTATTGATATTTGGTACCTTGCCAGTTTTTTGGAGAGCAAGCCTTCTGGTAAGATATTCTCATTTTTAATATCTATTTCTAAAGCGGACAAGTGAGGCAAATGCATCAACTCATCAAGGCTAGCAGTGCTTCTTTCATTATTGGGTCCTTCAACCCCCCATTCAACAGGGCAATTTCTCATATACAGTTCTTCTAATCGGGTTAAGCTTGATATGACATGGGGTGAAATAACTTTTAGTTTGGAACAATGGCGTAAATCTAACAACCTCAGCTTAGTCAATTGACATAGTTCTTTGGGCAACTGTATAATATCTGAATGGAGAAAGCTAAGGATTTCTAGATTCTTCAGCTTTCCAATAATAGCTACGTCTTCAAACACACCATTATCCAAGCACAATGTTTGAAGGTTTGTAAGAACATCAAGCGATGATGGCAGTGAAGTTAACTGCATTCTAGTCAAATCTAAAACTCTGAGCTTTCTCATCCCTGTGAAAAAATTCTCAGGGATTTTGACAGGTGAATCTTTCATATTCATAAAGAAAAATTCAAGCTTCGGACATTCCAATCCTTCAGGAAGCTCACGAATAAAGCTGTCTCTTAAAGAGATTGCAGTACATTTTCCTAGTGTATACTTATCTGGCCATTTCCACACATCCTCATTTCTCACGACAAATGCATGTTGGTCTCGGCATGCAATTGATATGGCAACATCACGAACAACATCATGCATGGAAAATTCTTTACTGCTATCATCCTCAAGCAACAAACAAGAGTCTTTGAGTTCATGGACCAATGCATATAGTTTATTTTGTGCATCTTCCATCGTATTGACTCCTTGAAATATACCCAAACCCATACCATATTTGAACAAGTCCATAGTGAAAGCATTATATGACATTAAACTACAGAGCAGAAAAGTTTTCTTGAGCTGCTCACCTTTTAGATACTTGTAACTCAGCTCAATAGTTGAATATGCCTCTGCCGGCACCCCTTCAAAATTTCCTGACGAAGGTGTTCGGAGTTCTCGCAAAGCATTCTTCCATTCAGGCACCCTCTTGTTTCTCAATGCCCTTGCTATTGTAGTTATGGCAATGGGCAAACCTCCACATGACTTGGCTACGTCAATTGCTGTAGATTTCAACTTACGGTTTTCAACATCATCACCAGCCATCTTCTTAAACAATCTCCATGCTTCTTCTTGATTTAAAACACTAATAGAGAAATTATCTTTGGAACCCATACTTAACAGTGTATTACGATCTCTTGTAGTCGCCAGTACTTTACATCCTTTATGATCATCTCCATATGGAATTCCCAGAGTGTCCAAATCAAGATATTTCCATATATTATCTAAAACAACAAGGATCTTCTTCTCATTCTTCAATTGTTCATATAGCCTACTTGCTCTTCCAGATTCAGTTTTCTCACGCAATTCAAGACCTAACTTCTCTGCAATTGCCCCTTGAATCTTTTTCGTGTCTGTAGACTGAGATACCTCGACGAAAACCACCTTTTCAAAGAGCATGTCTTTCTTGACTTGCCTCGCAACTTCTTTCACTAGTGTCGTCTTGCCAATGCCACCCATACCGTACACCCCAATGATACTGATATCAGGATCACTTAATGCGTTTTGTATATTCTTTAACGTCAACATTCTTGAGTCAAACGCCTCGTAACCCTTGACAGACGTAAACCATGCCTCCTCTGGAACAGTACGGTGGGAAATTTGATCAAATTTCTCAGCTTCTTCCTGGAGACCAACAATAGCCTTCTCCACAATTGCTGCTTTCTTGCTAAGTTGATAGCGCTTCTTGAAATTAGGACAGAGCCCCTTGAAACATTTTTTATTTGCTTCCTCTTCATCTTTAATTAAGTTCTCGGCCTCATCAATCGTCTTGTCAACAGTAATCAGCCACTTCTCAACTCTTTTTTCAATCTCATCCCCTTTTTTCCGAGCAGCAGCAATTTTATTCTGCATACTCTCTCTTGCATCCGTCAGCTTCTCGACTCCTTTATTGAGATTTTCAAAGTTGCTAGTATAGTTTCGCAAATAACTTGATTGACGTCCAATAGGACCCAATAAGCACTTGAAAACTTCTAAAGCAACATTAACAAAAATGTCAGCCATTTTCAACCCCTTCGCCCCTCTCCTTCTCTGTTATTTTTCTACTTTTCTTAAGGCTTATAAAAGAAAAGCAAAAAAAACCAAATTCAGATGGAACAACGAGAAAACAACTAAATAACGGAACACCAGTAACAACAGAAAACAGTAGCAAAACAAGGTATCCTTGAGATCAAAATATGAAAAGAAGAGTTTTTCGATAGAATTTAAAAACAAAGAGTGGATAGAATCCAGTGGCAATATAAGAAGTGATTTGGGTGATAATCAAAGTCTTCGATTACTACTGTTTAAGTCAACTAGTAGGACAAAAATCGAAAGCAAGCCATGCCAACAACTTTGTCGATAAGCAGGAATCATTGAATATAAAGAAAGACTTGTGCCAAGTCTTTTGATAGAATTTAAATGCTAATTTAAGTTGTTGGGTGATAATGAAAGCCTTCGATCGCTACTGTTTAAGTCGACTTGAAGGACAAAAATCGAAAGCAAGCCAAGCCAACCACTCAAGCAGGAACCATCGCATATAAAGAAAGACTTGTGCCAAGTCCTTCAATAAATGCCTGAGAAGAATAAAAATATTGGAGATGAGGTGGCAATGGTGAAGAGATTTGTTGTTTGTGTTAGTAATTTATATACCACGTCATTCAACAACAAAGAAAGATATGACATAAATAGCAACGGTACAACAAATTTATGCGGAAAAGTATTTAAAATATCAAGTGTTGATGCACTTAAAATTTTTCTTTCAATTTAATACACTATTATCACTTTTTTTTGTTTGATTGATTATTTAACTTGTAATTACAATAAAATTTATGAGATAAAAGTCAATTGTCCAATAAATTTTACTCTTTTTTGTTAGACTGATTATCTAATCTGTAACTACAGTGAAACTTATAAGGTAAAAGCCAATAGTCAGGTGAGTTTTACTTTATGACATGAAAAAGAAAGGAGAAAGATAAAAATAATATTTGCTCTAAACTTAAAATTAGGTTATCAAGTCTAACTCAAAGTTTATCATAATGCGTACTTAGTTGTTTTTAGCCTCATTTTATAGGTTGATTTGAATCTCTCAAATTTAATAAAATTTTATAGAATTTGGAAATAACAATCTTAATTGTATTATGATTTCAAAAATTACGGATATTCTACTTTTTAAGTATTGACTTTTGGAATTTTACAAGATTTCGAGTCCTTCTTGAAGAATACACCTATTAAGCAATGGATCCTTATTGTAGAATAAACCCTATTTGTAAAAAACATCTACCAGACTAAAGATCTTTATTATAGAATAAGCTCCACTTGCAGAATACATGTACTAGGCTAATGATCCTTATTATAGAATAATCTGAAAAGAAATTAGAAAAAGGATGAATCATCTGTTGACACACAACTACTAGGAGGTCTTAGAAGTCTTTACTTGAGACTTCTTTATTTACCTGAGATGAGCTCAGACTGTGTTATATACCTGAAACCTTTGTCATACTGTATTCGAGACCTTCATAAGGGGGTTTCAGAATTGGTTCTAGATCCAAGGTCTTTTCTTTAACCTCAAGAGTTCTCGACCCTTACTATACCTGAGATTCTTGTTATTCCCTAGATGATGTCTCTAGGATTGAGTTGGGCCTCATGTCTTTGTTTTACTCTAATTATTTTTGACAAAAACTAAAATTTTGATTTGAAAAGACATGCTTGTTCGCGAAACTTAAATGTTCAACTTAAAATCCGCAAGCCTCTATGCATGTGGCAATTCCTTACTAGTTCAACAAATCGCGTCGTTTCGGGTCCCAAAAGATCTTTTAAACCTTTATGATTGCCGTCTCATTTTGCATTTATAAGGACAATTATAAGATTCATTTCGAGAGGTAAGGGTAAATTCATCATTCTATTATCCATTATATAAACCTCAAGTCTCCAGAAATTTCTTTATTTTTCTCTGCTCCTCTCATGTTCTTCTCCTTCTTCTTTGTCTCTTACATTTCCAACGATTCATCTCACTCTCTTTCACCAATCCTTCCTTTTTCTTTTGATTTTTCGCCTATAGCAACACAAATTTGTCATTCTAAAACCACTATAACGTTTAATTTTAAAGATATGGGCAAGAATTGACATGTAAGAAAGTTAGGATTTGCAGTCAATTTAGGGATTCTTCAAATCTAATAATTCAAGCAAATCTAAGAATTTTTTCTTGAGTTTTGGTAAACATTCCATCCATCCTAAAGTCTTAGAATTAATTTTGGTTTAAATTTTGAAATGTATTTTACTATACATAGGTTAAGTTTTTGATTTATGATTATAGTGAGATTATTTTAAATTGTGTTTTAAAACTTGAATAAGTCTCTTTAATGGTTGTTCTTGAAGTTTTGAAATTGGGTTTAAAAGTTTGAGTTATTACATAAATGGATTATGGTTGAAATTAGTTTGGAAAAGTAAGGAAATAATCTTGACAGTTTAGATCTTTTGATGATTATCCTCATTTTATGGAAAATAGAGTCATTTTTAGGAAAAATATATTAGATGCAAAATGGTTCTACATTAAAAACCCTTTCCAGTGAGTACTTATAATACCAAACCAATGCTCATTTGCCTTATTAAAGAGTCCTCGAAATATTCTATTTTTTTTCAAGTTTCGTCATCTTAGAAGTTTTCAAGTTCTGAGTACGTATTCTTGAATTGAGCAAGATACACCTGACCCGAACCAAATACCTATGATCCCAAGCATAATACCTCTGACCAAGCAGCATACTCCAGACCCTGATCCTGACCAAAATCAACTTAGTAAATAATTTAATTCTGAATTGTGTGTCAAACTTTCAAAAATCAAAACTTTGGATCCAGAAAGAGTTGAAAGACATACGAGATATCAACGAAAATTTTTTTTTGAGCTTTATAATGTGATCACTAAGGTTTACTCTGTTAAAGGCATTTTTGAGGTTAAAAAATCAAAATACGGTTTATAGGTATATATATCATGCATACATGTATCAATTTAGGGTTTGTACAAGTGTGAATGGAATTAAATATTAATAGTATTTAACATGTATCATTTAAACATTGATTTCGCGAGGTAGGAACACAGTCAACAAGGGGACCAGTGAGGAAGGGTGTACACTGCCTCTTATTATGATTAGATTTTTACATGTTTTCATTCTTTTAAACTGTTTTATAAAACTTATTGTTTTACGAAATAAGAAATAGTTTTATTAATATTGATTCAAAACAAATGTGAATCGCCTATAAATTAAATCAATATATGTGTGGCTACGAGGCTAAGATTGACATCGAAAATGAAAAACTCTTTGTATTGTTGATGATGATATCCTATTTATATAATTTGAACTTCGATGATATATTTGTAAATGATTATGTTCTTGGATTTTCATGTTAATTATGTTGGTGATATGGTCGGAATGACCCTATTTATTTGTTACTATAGTTACAGGGAAATAGCCTAGGGACAAACTTATTAAGAGGCTGCTTAGATGAGCACGCCGCAGGTAGAGTAGGTATATGGAAGATAATGTTAGAGAGTTGCCCACTTGTAGGATTGTTGAGGACAGTCACGAGTATCCCCATGTGACTACTCGAAGCCAACATCAACATCAACGTCAGTGGTGAACTAGTTTTTAAATAATTAGCTTGCATTCTTTATTTTAAAAAAAGAATTATTTTATTAAAATAACATTGTTTTCCTCGTATAAAATCTAATGACGGTTTCAAGATTACCCACAACTAAGGTAATTACTAGAAAAGAGAGCCAGCCCAATGATTTTTGAATAATAGGCCATGTTTTCTTAAAATATATTCATATCACTATGTTTTATGTATAATTATATTTTTATCCACTCACGGAGTATATCCTTGTATACTTACCCCCCTCTCACCTCTTAGTTTCAGGAAATCAAGCGTAAAAAGGAACATTATCTAGTGGTAGTGATCAATTAAGGGTGTAAAACTTTTAAGTATCATTCTCATCCTCGACTTACTGACTTGTTTAATTAGTTCACTGGATTTGTTTTGAGAAACTTTTATATGTATTTATTTATGAATTAAAAATAATGTATTTGGTTATGTACTCTGTATTCTTTATAAATCGAGTATACTTTTATATGCGAAATGATTTGAAAATGTATCAGAGAGAAAAATTTATGTGAATGCGTTTTATGAAATATTTTTAAAATTATTTTGAGACGTATGTGAATAAGTATACAGGGGACAAGTACCTAAGAAGCCAACAAGGCTGAAAGACATGTTTGGGGATTTAGAATGTGTTTCAAGGGTTTATGGCTATTGTCACATGTGGACCTCATGGGCAGGGGCATGACAACAATCCTCTAACTTCTCATCCAAGGTGGCTTCATCTTGTTCCTTGATTTATCATTCGTATCGATGGTTAGGGTTCTTCTACTCCTTTAAATACTTCATTTTCCACTGTTTCACTCCTTTTTTCTTCACTTCATAGTGCAACTCCTTTTTATTGTAAGCAATCTCAGCAAGATTTCCAACTTCCAACAATGATTCTTTGTTTAAGTTTTTTTTTCTTCTTCAATCCAAAATCAGTAAGTTTCTATTATTCTTTGTAACTCTTTTTTGTTGTTAGATTTTTGGTATTTTTGGTTGATTGAAGTATATACTAGATAACTTTCTAAGGTTAGAGACCCTAGGTAAACATTTCACGAGTTGTTGATGACTTAAAACGAATCTTGATTTTGTGTTTTTTTCTTTGTGAACAGAGATGAGTTCTGTTTTAAGTGATAATGAGTTTACTTCCAGTGGAAACAACTCCAAGGAAGAACTAACTCGTCTTTGTTCCTCCTCTTATCCTGAAAACAAAGGGCTTAACTCCTTATGAAGTGGATTGGTTCCCTTCTTCTACTGCGAAGTTAGACTTAGAAACCTACACCTAGTGTTACAACATCCTTAAGGGGATATACCTTAGGGTCCCAGAGGAGGATGAGCTTCCTAACTGTCTTCTTGATGGTGAAATTTCTTTCAATTAGGAATTATTTCACCTTTGGGTTAGACTCCCTCTTTAAGATTATTTCGCCTAAATCTTTGAATCCTTTAATATTGCCCCTTATCAATTGAACCTGAATAGTTGAAGGATCTTGTCTGGTTTGTTTGTCTTGTGGAGCCAGACCTCCAATTTTGTCCTTTCTATTAAAGAAATTAAGTATATGTACGTATTAAAGAAGAATCTAATAAAGAACTTAAGATGGTATTACTTTCAGACTTAACCTAAATAATGTAACCATATTACGAGCAACCCCTCCTGCAAAAAGGATTGGAAGAACAAATAGTTCTTCGTTGGTGGTGACTAGAATCCCAATAACAACATCTGGGTGTTCAGATTATTTGGAGATGCAACCACCTGGAGTAAGTTGCCTGAGCTGAATGCTCAAAGCTTGGAGAGGATTAAGATGGCTAGGTTGTAGAACCCATCAAATTCGATATGCTTTAAGTGTATTTGATTATGACAATAATGAATTATTTGGACGTGTTAAGAATCGAAGGAAAATGTTTTTATATGCATACTTAGCAAAATAGACACTTAGGTATAAAACGCCATGAATACATATATAAACCTAAGTTCGTGATTTTATTTTTCTTGTATTTTCAAGGAAATCATAAATAATTATAAGGGTTAGATTGAAAGGATTTTGAAACTTAAGAAATTAAGTGCAAAATTATTATAATTTAGGGAAAAAAGTGCAAATAAGAAAAATATGGGGCTACCATTAAAATAATCATATTATTACATTATGGGTTAATGAAGTATTACTAAGCTAAGTCCAAGACATGACTAAGTTAAACAAATATGGACATGGAAGCCCAAATGCAAGTTTTATGAAAATTAAAACCCATTTTTAAGTATAAAATATCAAACTGAAAGGTGCATTTAGAAATAACCCAATTTTTGTGTTTAAATCTCTAATTCTCTAGACCTTTCTGCCCTTATTTACATAAATTAAAGAAGATAGAAATTAAAATAAAGAGATGAGGTCAAATACGTAAAGCCAAGGGAAAGGAAAAACAAGTCCAAAATGTTGTATTTATCTCCTTTATTCTAGAAAATACTACAATTCTCTACATTTTTGTTTTAAGACAATGGAAGTATAAAAGAAAGAAAATAAAAGTGTAACACTCCATTCTCATACTTATTCAATCAATTATTATATCATAATGTTACATCATTTTATACAAAGAGTATTACTATTACATAATTCTTAAATGTCTATAATTTCTAAATTCCTTACATGCATAAAGAGTTATCTATATAACCAGTTCTCAAATTTATAATTACTCTATTAATTACACATATAACCAAGATTTTCATCTATACTTAACTAATTTTGCACTCGTCCTTTATCACTTCTACTAATATTCTCTAAAAAAAATAATTTTTACTATAAAGGGTAAGATATAATCTTAGTAAGTAAACTATGCAAGTTTTTCACATGTTGATGTGATACATAACATATTTATTTCTCTTCCAAAGTAATCATATTTACTCAAACGGATCAATGAATTTTTAAACTTTTTAATTACATAGAAATGAATTTATAGTACAAACATTTTTAGAATGGCTCAGTCAGTTAGTGTCAGATGTACCTACGGTGACTCGGATTCAGAATGTGATCATGTATTCCGCTTAAAGCAGACATTCTTTCTATTTCAAACATAACAGAAACGTGTATAGCACGTTAAATAGAATTTTGAATAGCTTGACAATCCTTTTTTTGATATGAGACCCGGCCAAATTAGAATAAATATTAACTAATGACTAGAGTCATAAAATCATTTTTATTTATAAACATTCATACATTGATTTTATTTTCAACAATCATTTCATGAATTTGATATCAGCATATAAAACATTCAAAATCTTTAATTTTCATATTATTTTCAAATACATGTTTAGATATCATATTATTTCAAAAGCATAAAAAATACATGTACGATTTACTTATTACAATGGGAGGGTAATCACTCCCACTAACGATCCTCCTGACTAACTTGATTCTTCTCTCGGATTCTCATAGCTTAATACTACAAATATATAAATCATGTCTTTTACTATTTATTTAATCAATATTAATGTTTTAAATGCGATATTCATGAAATTAGTGTCTAAAATTCCTTAATTTTATATATATTACTAAGTTTAACTAACTAAGGTCATTTACTCAATTTTCAAAAATGAATTCTCATGGCTAATTTATTATAAATCTCATTTTTAATTATAACAAATTTACACATTTTCGCCTAAGCTATAAATATTATAGTAAAATACTGTTCACACGAATTACTGTAGCAAAAGACTGTTTATGCTGGAGTACTGTAGCTAAATACTGTTTATATCGAATTTATTGTATAAACAATTACTGTGTAGATTAAAGGTACTGTACATATCGAAATTACTATAGTACATTCAAAAAATACTGTAGTACATTCAAAAATACTGTTCATCTGAGAGTAAAATATCCTAATTTCTTTCGATCAACACTTAAATTAATGCCAAATCAATTTAATACTACATTTTCTACTCATATTCAATACAATCTAACATTTTCTATGTAAAATTAAGTAAAATTTTCTCAGATAAATAGTGATCTTCAATTTCAATTCATACTTAAAATTAAAATTCAAGCTTTTAACAAGTTAAAAAGCTTACCGGTAATTAGAATTTGAAATAAAATCGATCAAATTCAAAGTAAATTGGCCAAAATTTAAGAGACAAGGAGAGAGCAAGGTTCTGTTTTTGAGAAAAGAAAAGGAACGAATGGCTACTAGAATGGGGAAGAAGATGACCAAAATTGTTTTATTTTGGTGTGTAAAATATCGATTAGCCCCTATTCTTTTTAAAATTATAAAAATAGTCTAAAATTAAAAAACTTTCATTTTAGTCCGAACAAAATTAATTTATCCTTATTCCCAAAAAATCTAATTATATCCCAATTTTATGAATTTAAATTTGGACCTCAATAAATATCACCATTAAAAGCTCAAAATTCAATTATTTACCCAAAAATTCTAAGTTATATGAAATTTTAATTAATCTAATAACATCAAATTATTCGATTAAATTTTTTAAATACTGTAGATACTACAGTTACAAATTTTTAAAATTACAGGCGTTACAAAAAGAGAAAAGAAAGGAGAGTAAAACGTGAGGCAAGAGGGAGAGCAAAACGTAAAATGGGGTGGGAGGACGTTTGTTGCTGTGAGAGGGAAATTTTGAAAGGAAGAGAGAGCTTAGCAAGCAAGGGAGAAAAAAGAAGGATAGAAGAAGAAATACAAGTGGCTGAATCAGCCATGGGGGAGAAGGAAAAGAAACAAAGAAGAAGAAGAAATGGGAGAGAGAAGGGAAGTTTAGCTTTTGGTGAGTGTGTGTGGTGTGTTTAAATTTATTTGAAGTTTATGGTTGTTTTTGTTTAATTGATGTAAATTTATGTTAAAACATGAAATTTTGATTGGTGTTTTGGGTGTATGTTGTGGGAATGATGTGTATGTGCATTGATTTGGGTGTTTTGGATTTTAGATAATGGATAAAAAATTAGCTATGGGCAAATTGGAGTGTAGGTATATATGTTAATAAATTATTAAGCATGGAAAGTGAAAAATGGTTAGGTTACATAAGCGGCAGAGCATGAACTAAAATTGTGTGACCATAATTAATGACATTTATGTCTAGTAAATGTAAACTTAAAAGGTTATAAGGTATTGAAGTAGTGATAGAGTATAAAAATAGTGTATACATTATAGGGTGAAAACTGTCAACAGGGGTTGTATATGCGTAGTGTGACGAAAATGCTTGCATAACTAGACGAAACATGAGCAGTTGTTATGCACCCTTATATAAGTGGTTAGAGGACAGAAAAATGAAGAACTTAGGTGTGATATGTTATGGAATTAGTGATTGGAAGTGTGTTAAAATATAGGACAAAATTTGGACGGACACAGTCTTTGAAAACCCAAGTAGGGCTCGAAAAAATAAAATCTAGAAGAGTTTTTGATATCGTTAAGGTTTCGTAAAATTCTACAGAAACTAGACATCTAGAAGCACAACATATCCAAAACGCAGTTCATTTCGCAAAGAAATGAGATCTTAGAGAATTTTTGAAAATGGACTTTCTGCCGATACCTATACCTTGTTTTAGTGAGTCTTATGTCAAAAACTTGGCTTAACTTGGGTAATAAGAGTCAAAATCCAAATTTGGAAAATGTGGTGTAAACTAGACTCGTAATAGAGTGTGTCATTAAAAACTTAGGTCAAAATATATTATTGATTTTGAGTGACATGTGTTTGTCACAAGTACAGAATGCACCGGCTCATAAAATAAACCCATAAACTAAATTTAAATTATATTGAATAGGTATTTCAAGTATATTATTAATAGTTAGGTGATAAGTTTTACATATTACATTTGTCTTATTTAATTAAACATATTATATAGAGCCTAACCAATAACCATTTAATTGTAGATTTAAAAATCGAGTGATCAATGTCAACGGTTTGAAACGAATGACTTAGTGCTTAATGGGTGAATAGATGGATAAATTATTCAAAGGTTTTAAAATAAATGATTTAAAATGTTAATTTGTTTCATGAAAATTATGAACTTTAAGAAAATGATTTAAATGGTTAATTTTGTTCAAATTTATGAAATTTGGATATATGACAAATATGAAATTAATATGTTATGAGTAAGAGTATATTTTATAAGATGTTTTGATTATCCATGAAATATTCTGTGAATAGGTTGATATGTAATAAGTTGAATTAAGTTGTGTGATTTTTATGATGAATGTTATATATTGATTTTATATTTGAGATTTTTGGTGCAAGTGCCCAATTTGAGTGCGTTTGTACACAGATTTTATTTTTCCGTCTTCACCTAAAAAAGAGGTAAGAGAGAGGTTACATATTTCATGGTTATATATATTCCACCCTTACTTGAGAAAGAGGTAAGGGAGAGGTTACATATTCTGCCTTTACCTGATGAAGGGTGTAAATGAGAGGTTACCTATTCTGCCCAAAGGATAGGTTACCATTTCCTCTTTTGTTGTTTGTTAAGAGGCAAATAAGAGGTTACAATTAGATGAGTCCATGTTTGGTATCGTATCTACTCATCCAGACCAACGCTAATGAGAGAGTTAATAAAATTATTTTATATACTGATACAGAAAAAAATCATTAGCGGGTCTCGAGGTATTAGTTGGATGTACACCGGAGAATGTCTCGAGGGATAGTTTCTAGGCGAGCCCAAATATTTTTATTTGAACATCCACAAATATTATTTATGAAATTAGTTTTAGCATGTTGTTATATTTAATGAATAATTGTAAATTATAATGAAATTTTGTATTTTTTGTGTTAAAAGGTTTGTACTCTTACTCATATCTTATTTTATGATTTTCATATTTACTACTATTCATCTATTCACTCAGTTATACTCACTGTTTTATTTTTCTAAAAACATTTTCAGATTAGATAGATTTCGAGAAGGTCGTGAGTCCACTTCCCAAACTAAATTCGACTGAATACTGTTAAAGGAGACTAGTAGGTACTTTAGGTCTTCGATTTTATATACGTATATGAGGTTTAGTTGGGTTCTATAAACTATGTTTTGTATTTGATTTATGAATAACAAATGTATCGTAGGCACAAATGTTGTGGATTTAATATATGATTGTACATGTGTATGTATTTTTGCGGACATTATATTCAAAATCTTAAATTTGGGATTATAAATATTTGTATAGATGGAGTATTGGAAGCCTTACACAATCGTGGGAGTACAAATGATATGTATATATCACAGTTGTTTGGCGATTATTATGTACCCGTATAGGTGGATAGGGACATGACAATTTTAGTGGTATCAAAGCAAGGTTTGAAGTGAATTAGGAGGTTATTTGATTTCATTCATATACTAGAATAATTTTGAGTTCTTGTGGTTTAGAAATTGGAACGATGTGTTGTGTTGAATTGAGATTAAATCTCGATAAAAATCGAACTCGTTTTGGTTTGGTAGGCCAAGTTTGTGTAACTAGATTTGGTGTGTTCACTGCTTTGTTCTATATTTATTTTATTAAAATGTAATTTTTTTTTTATGTAGATGTAAAGATGATGATATTTTGTGGGAATAAGGTTCAGTATAATTAGTGAGTTTATGGATCCCTTAGGTTGAGTTATAATTAATTAATAAAAATTTACAATGTCTATATATTATAAGATATACATAGAATGATACCTAGAAGGGGACGTGGACAACCTTGTACCATTAGGTATTATGAGGCATCAACCTCTCATATTATGCAGCTTGGATGACTGATGAAATCTAAGCAAATCTCGATATAATTACAGGTACAATGAGTATAATTGATAGGCTTATTTATGTGTTAATAGACTTGCGGGCATATAAATCGTTTGATAATATTTTATTTGCCGGGAGTACCAATAGAAACTTAACTTCCTAAAAGTATGAATTAATAGATATCAGTTCTTTAATTGAATAGTTGATTTGAAGTTTGGTATATAAGTGGCAGATATGGTTGAGATTTGAGTAGAATTAAATAATTGAAGTATCTAGAAGTATGGAGATTATTTGGAAAGTTGATTTAAAAGAGGTTGATAGGTGAGAAAATTGACATGCATGAAGTTGAAATTGATTTCAAGGATGGTGATTGAAGTATAGTGATTGAGGCCAACTAAATATATTGCTTAGAAGGAAGAAAGTTGAATTTGATAAATACAAGTACTAAATAAAAATGGGTTTTGTAAGGAAACTAAAGACAAGAAATTATATGGGAGTTAGAATATATATAAAGTGAAATTAAGAATTGTTATTTATAGTCTACAATTATAGGTTTTGCAAGTTCTAAATGGGAAATTGGAATTAAGGTGAAGATTTAAGACTGCAATAGGATAATTTATCTGATTATATTATTTTAGTCTGGTAATTATTGTTATTAGGAAACTGATTTGATAAAATTTATGGTGATAAGCCAAGGATATGAAACAAGCTATAATCTAGTATTATTGTTTGGAAAGAGCTTGGAAGGAAATTTGTTAAATTAAAAAAAAGTGATATTTGTAATAGACACAACTTGAAGACATATTTGTAGGTAACAATGTATATGCATATGTGATTAAATTCGAAGTAGAAACATATACTTTAATTAAAAAGGCTCTTATGTTTATGTAGGTAAATGGTAAAATAATCTCCGATGCATATTTTGTGTTTGATAACAGTACAAATAGAAGTGGGATTTTTTGGAATACGATCATTTCAGGATTTTTTGGAAATAAGTTCATGGATTATATAATTAGATTGTCTTGTTGAATGTTAAAAGGATTAGTAAGACTAAATTATGTTAGAGTTGAAGAATATTCTATCTAATTATGTAATGTATAGGACTGAATGTGTAACTGATGTAGTAGTCTAAAAGGTTGTGATGAGCTTTTATTTAAGGTTTAAAAGGATAGAAAAGACTAAGTTAAGTGGTTCAAATTGTGGAATTGAGAAGTTGGGTTCTTGGAGCATTAATAGTACAACAAATTGATAACTTAGAAATATATATGTATATATATAGTCATATAGAGTCATGTGTTGAACTCTTAGGTTCTAGAGCAAAGTAAATGAATAAAAGTTATATAATGTTAAGCTATATGAGATTTCCATTAAGAAATAAAAGTGATTTGAGCAAAATTAAAGATAGCCGAGATAGGCGGGAAAATTTTGTAGCCAATCGAAAAAAAAAAAGAACTTAGAATTTAAGATGAGAGGTAGAGCATTTCTAAAGGATGACCTTTGAAAAAGTAATATCAGATTTCGGAGATGAGATAAATTATAATTTAGATGTATAGTACTTTACACAAACACAAAAAGAATTGGAAATATGGTGCATTGTTTGAAAGTTTCAAATCTCGCAATTTGAATCACTGTCAACTCAGCCTTGCAATAATTTAACTTTTGAAGTATAGCTAGTAAATGTAATGGATCAGAATCAAAAAGAGATGAGAGATAAACTTATACTAATAGTAAGAAGTTATGGAGAACTAATAACTACGAGAAAGTTATAAGGGAAGCAAAAGTTTTCAAATTAATCCATAGAAAGAGTAAGATTTACATTCTATAAATTTTGAGGACAAATTTTTTTTTTGGGGGGTAGAATTGTAGAACCCACCAAATTTGGTATATTTTAAGTGTATTCAATTATGACATTAATGAATTATTTGGATGCTTTAAGGTTCAAAGTAAATTTTTTTTATATGCATGCATAGTAAAATTGACACTTAGGTATAAAATGCCATGAATACATATATAGACCTAAGTTCGTGATTTTATTTCTCTTGTATTTTCAAGGTAATCATAAATAATTATAAGGACTAGATTGAAAGGATTTTGAAACTTAAAGGATTAAAGTGTAAAATTATTAAAATGTAGAAAAAAAAGTGCAAATAAGAAAAATATGGGGCCACCATTAAAATAATCACATTATTACATTATGGGTTAATGAAGTATTAGTAAGCTAAGTTCAAGCCAAGTCTAAGTTAAACCAATAAGGACATGGAAGCCCAAATGTAAGTTTCATGAAAATTAAAACCTATTTTTAAGTATAAAATATCAAACCCAAGGATGCATTTAGAAATAGCCCAATTTTTATGTTTAAATCTCTAATTCTCTAGACCTTTCTACCTTTATTTACACAAATAAAGGAAGACAAAAATTAAAACAAAGAAAGGAGGTCAAATATGTAAAGCCAAAGGAAAGGAAAAACAAGTCCAAAATGTTGTATTTATCTTATTTATTCTAGAAAATACTACAACTCTCTACATTTTTGTTTTAAGATAATGGAAGTATAAAAGGAAGAGAATAAAAGAAAAAAGAAAGGAGAGCAAAACGTAAAAAGGGGTGGGAGGAAGTTTGTTACCTTGAGAGGGAAATTATGAAAGGAAGAGAGAGCTTAGCAAGCGAGAGAGAAAAGAGAAGGAAAGAAGTATAAATACAAGTGGCCAAATAAGGAAAAAAAAGAAAGAAGAAGAAGAAAAGGAAGAGAGAAGGGAAGTTTAGCTTTTGGTGAGTATGTGTGATACGTTTAAATTTATTTGAAGTATATGGTTGTTTTGTTATTGATGTAAATTTATGTTAAAACAGGAAATTTTGATTGGTATTTTGGGTGTATGTTATGGAAATGATGTGTATATACATTGATTTGAGTGTTTTGGATATT
The DNA here is from genome assembly GCA_035584115.1 of Cedrela odorata. Taxonomy (NCBI): domain Eukaryota; kingdom Viridiplantae; phylum Streptophyta; class Magnoliopsida; order Sapindales; family Meliaceae; genus Cedrela; species Cedrela odorata. The sequence goes on along the minus strand of JAXCLQ010000006.1, from coordinate 11,232,507 downwards.
AGATAATGGATAAAAAATTAGCCAAGGGCAAATTGGAGTGTAGGTATATATGTTAATGAGTTGTTGAGCATGGAAAGTGAAAAATGGTTTGGTTACATAAACGGCAGAGCATGAACTAAAATTATGTGACCATAATTAATGACATTTATGTCTAGTAAATGTAAACTTAAAAGGTTATAAGGTATTGAAGTAGTGATAGAGTATGAAAATGGTGTAAACATTGTAGGGGTGAAAACTGTCAATAGGGGTTGTATATGTGTAGTGTGGCGAAAATGCTTTCATAACTAAACGAAACATGACCAGTTGTACGACTCTATATATGTGGTTAGAGGACAGAAAAATGAAGAACTTAGTTGCGATAGGTTATGGAATTAGTGATTGAAAGTGTGTTAAAATATGGGACAAAATTCGAACAGATGTAGTCGCTAGAAACCTAAGCGGGGCTTGAAAAAATAAAATTTGGGAGAGTTTTTGATATCGGATTAAGACACCATAAAATTTATAGAAACTAGACATCTAAGATCACAACATATCCAAAACTCAGCTCATTTTGCAAAGAAATGAGATCTTAGTGAATTTTTGAAAATAAACGTCCTGTCGATAACTATACCCTGTTTTAGTAAGTCTTATGTCGAAAACTTAGCTTAACTTGGGTAATAAGAGCCAAAATCCAAATTCGCAAAATATGGTGTAAACTAGACTCGTAATAGAGGGTGTCGTAAAAAACTTAGGTCAAAATATATTGTCTATTTTGAGCAGCACGCATTCGTCACAAGTATAGAGTGTGTTGGCTCATAAAATAAACCCATTGACTAAATTTAAATTATATTGAATGGGTATTTCAAGTATATTATTAATAGTTAGGTGATAAGTTTTGCATATTACATTTGTTTTATTTAATTAGACATATTATATAGAGCCTAACAAATAACCATTTAATTGTAGATTTACAAACCGAGCGATCAACGCCAACGCTTTGAAACGAATGACTTAGTGCTTAATGGATGAGTAGACGAATACATTTTTCAAATGTTTTAAAATGAATGATTTAAAATGTTAATTTGTTTTATGAAAATTATGGACTTTAAGAAAATGATTTAAATGGTTAATTTTGTTCAAATTTATGAAATTTGGATATATTACAAATATGAAATTAATATGTTATGAGTAAGAGTATATTTTATATGATGTTTTGATTATCCATGAAATATTCTGTGGATAGATTAATATGTGATAAGTTGAATTAAGTTGTGTGATTTTTTTGATGAATGTTATAAACTGATTTTATATTTGAGATTTTTGGTGCAAGTGCCCAATTTGAGTGCGTCTGTACACAGATATTATTTTTCCGCCTTTACCCAAAAAAGAGGTAAGGGAGAGGTTACATATTTCGCAGTTATATATATTCCACCCTTACTTGAGAAAGAGGTAAGGGAGAGGTTACATATTCTGCCTTTACCTGATGAAGGGGGTAAATGAGAGGTTACCTATTCCACCCTTTCCTAAGTATGAGGTAAGGGAGATGTTACTATTTCTGCTTTTGTCGTATGTTAAGAAGTAAAAAAGAGGTTACCATTTCCTTCTTTGTCGTTTGTTAAGAGGCAAATGAGAGGTTACAATTAGATGAGTCGATGTTTGGTACCGTATCTACTCATCCAGACCAACACTAATGAGAGGGTTAATAAAATTGTTTTATATACTGATACAGAAAAAAACTCGTTAACGGGTCTCGAGATATTAGTTGGATGTACACCGGAGAATGTCTCGAGGGATAGTTTCCTGGCGAGCCCAAATATTTTTATTCGAACATCCACAGATATTGTTTATGAAATTAGTTTTAGCATATTGTTATATTTAATGAAATGATTGTAAATTATAATGAAATTTTGTGTTTCTTGTTTTAAAAGGTTTGTAATCTTACTCATATCTTGTTTTATGATTTTCAGATTTATTACTATTTATCTATTCACTGAGTTATACTAACTGTTTTATTTTTTGTAAAACCTTTTTAGATTAGACAGATTTCGAGAAGGTAGTGAGTCGACTCCCTAGACTAAATTTGGAAAAATATTGTTATAGGAAACTGGTAAGTACTTTAGGTCTCCGATGTTATATACGTATCTGAGGTTTAGTTGGGATCCATAAACTATGTTTTGTAATTGATTTGTAAATAACAAACGTATTATAGGTACAAATATTGTGAATTTAATATATGATTATACATGCATATGTATTTATGTGGACATTATATGCAAAATCTTTAATTTGGGATTATAAATATTTGTAAGGATAGAATATTGAAAGCCTTATACAATCGTGGGAGTATAAATGATATGTATATCTTGCGGTTGTGTGGTTGTTGTTGCATACCCATATAAGTGGATCGGGGCATGACATAAGTCCTCAGCAGCTAGCCAAATGACTCTTCTCTCGGATGTTAACCTAATTTAATAAGGTTTTGTAAATGTTTATGTGTCTAAGAGCTATTTGGCTTTAGAAAAGGCCCAAATTAGTAAGTATCTTGTTCTTTCTATTCCATGTGTATTTAATTATGTTATCTAACCTTGGAGTCATCTCTTTCGTAAGAGATATGGCCTTAAAGAGGTCTACGTCAAATCCTTTTGAGGTGTTAGGGCAATTGGCCAGAGGAAAGAAGGCTGAGAAAGCCCCTCAAGCTCCAAAGATTAGGGTTTGGTCTTCCAAGGACTCTACTGGAACTTTTGCCTCTTCTTGTGTTATTAGGCTATCCAATTTTGGTCAAGCTCCAACTTTTAGCAAAGGAGTTGTGATCCAAGGTAATCTGCCACCTCTTTCTGCACCCAAGGTAGATAAGGGGAAGGGAAAGAGGAAAGTTGTTGCAGCGACAGAAGGTGATAAGCCACGGCAGAAGAAAGGGTCATTTGGACAGATGGCTGAGAAGAATGTTGAGGCTCCCAACGCCTCCTAGAGAATCTTGCCGAGGACAAGAGGGAATTCTTTGCCCATTTTCTCCCCTGCATTAACCAGCAGGCTATTTAGATTAGTCTCAGATATTTCGAAGCTCTTAAGAATACCTTAACTCTAAGACTTTTAGATTTTTCAATAAGGTGGCTAAGTAGAGTGAGTAGATCTCTATTTCATTTTTAGAAGAGAGGATATTCCCTTTATTTCTAACTTTTGATTACTTTTGTGTTTGATTGATTCAGCTTCAATATGCAATCATGGTGCACTGAAATGTCCTTAAGGATGCTTCCACGAGAGCGTCGGATTCTAACAAGAGGGCTGAGAGGGCGAAACAAGACTTGGTCTTGGAAAGGACCAAGTTTGAATCTAAGAAGGCTAAGTGGGCTCAAAAGATGGAAGAGCTCCAAGTCAGAGCGGCTATAGTAGAGTCTTCCCATATTGAGTCCAACAAGACTATGGGTACTCTCGAGTCTAAGTTGAATGAGTCAAGGGAGGAGTGTCAAAGATTTCTCCTAGAGTTTGAGGAGAAGTGATAGGTGCTAGAGCATAGTTTGAGGAATTGAGAGGAAAAGATGAGTGCTCTTAGCCAAAAAGGGTTGAAGAGGCCGGATAGGGGGGTGTGATTGATAGTCTTGTTCGTGAATGGGTCAATGAATGAATTGACTTGACCTGTGAGACGTTCCAGGGCCAATACCCACATTTAGATTTGACTTGGTTATATGAGGCCCTAGGACGAGAGCCTCTTCGCCCTAATGAGGACTTTTTAAATGACCTTTTCTTTGAAGGGGATGCTCACCTTAATCTGAAAATGAGTTTTGCTCCTCCCATTGAGTCGATGGAAGTTCATTTTGTCGACCTTATTGAAGCCACTCCTGCCGAGCTGACTAATGCTATTTATGCCGAGCCGACTGGTGCTTCTTCTAACTAGACCAGCCCTCTAGCTGACCCAATCTGTTAAAACCATAGACTTAGTTTTTTTTTTCTTTTTCTTCTCTTATATATGTGTGTGTGTGTGCATAAAAGTAATGTAATGAACTTTGCATAATTATTAACAGAGTACTTTTGATTTATATGAATTCTCGCGTTGCTTAACTTTCCTTTCACTTTTAATACTCTACACTTAGTTTAATTTGCATAACTTTAATGGTTGTAAAAACGGAGAAAGCTCAAAAAAAAAAAAAAAAACTGACCTGAATTGAGTTGAATTGACAACACAGAGTTTGTGTTTTTAAAATTAACCTTCTAACCTTCGCATCTCAAAGGGAATATTTTCAAGCAGAAACCATTCTGGTGTAGACAGGACTTAACCTTCTAGTTTTAATGAGTTTTGGATACTATTACTCTGGTTTGAATTAATTGATTATAATCATTAGGGAACCATTCACCTTTTTACATCCTGACTTTGCTCTTAGGATTTAATCACGTCTTAGATATTATCGCTCTTGGACGAAGGTTGAACATAACTATCTGAGAACTATTTTTGCCCTTGTATGTCCTAAGATCTTGCTTAAAGCTTATTTGGGCTGTAGATAATTTTAATTTTAAGATGAATTGAAAAGTTAACCATTTGAGGATTTTTGTGCTTTCACATGTTTTAAGACTGGACTCAGGGCTTATTTGAACTATACATAATATTGTCCTAAGATAAACACAAAACTTAGTCATCCAGGAACCATTATATTCTTTTCTGTCTCGAGGTCAATCTCTGGACCTATTTGAACTATAGATATTATTACCCTGAGTTGATTGTTGAACTTTAGCTACCTGGAAACTATTCTTGCTCTTGTACGTCCTAATGTCGTGCTTAAGACTTATTCGAGCTATGGATCATATTACTTCAAAGATGAATAGGAAAGCTTAATCATTTATGTACCATTTCGATTTTGTACGTCCTAAGGTGGTGTTCAAGGCTTATTCGAGCTGTGGATAATATTATTTTGAGGTGAATGGAGAGCTAATCATTTGGGAACTACTATGCTCTTTTACGTCCTGAGATCGTACTCAGGACTCATTCGAATTGTGGATAATATTATCCCGAGATAATTATGGAATCTGATCACTTGGGAATTACTTTGCTCTTATATATCTTAAGATCGTGCTCAGTAATGATTTCTCAAAGGGATTAGCTCATTAGATGATTTGTTAGAAAATAAAAAATAGAATAAAAAGGCAATTGAGAGTTGGAATTTGTTGAATTTATTGGAACCAAGAAGAGAAAGAACTTAAAAAATGAATCTAATGTGGCATGTGGTTCTTCTTATGATTTGGGCATTCTTTTAAGTCTTTAACGAAGGGGAAGCACATGTAAATGTAATCTAATAAGTATAGAAATACCAATTTTTAAGGCTATAAATATTGAAATTCCCACAAATTATAGATACATACATCTTAGGTTTTTAATAACAACGTTAAGGTTCATGCATTACTATGACCATTTTGTTTTTAAGAACATCTCTTTATTTTCCATTATCATTGATTTGAAAATTATAAGGAAGGTGACTTCATTGACAAAATTGATAATTGAAATTAAAAAAATAATTGTACATAAATTTTAAAAAATATATCATATGGTATCTTTGTAAGTTGAAATAGAATCATTTTGAAAGATCAATAATATAGTTAAGAGACAGAAAGACATTTGCTTATTTATCACATTACTCTAAACAAATGTCATACATTGAACAAATTGTATATGGAAAGGACATGTTATCTCACTGGGAACAATTTCTGCATAGGAAAATTTACAATGAACAAGAGATTGGCATATTTGGATAATTAAGTGAATGAAGATTTAATACTGAACCTATTTATGAACCTCCTTTGCAAGGTGGTTCTCTTAATTCTTTGTAAACAATTACACTCCTTTGCTAGATGGTTCTCTTAATTCTTTGTAAACAATTACAATTGTGCTGCCAAATTGAAATAATTAAATGAGATTCTTTATTAATTGGATATATATATATATACAAACACATAAACAATCATTTGAGCAACATGAGGTTGTCTCAAAGCCTCATTATTTGAGTTGACAAAACACAATTGGTTACAATCACAACAAATAATAAATAATAAAGTTAAAAATAAACATGAACAAATACTAGCTTATGACTATTTGAATCTTTCAAGAAAAAAAAATTGGAACTTCTAATTTTATCACTATCCCTAAATTTACTCCTCTTTTACATATAATATTTATTGTCTCTAAATCTAATAAAAGATTATATATAAACCTAGAAGCAGTCCTTGACTCATTGTATATAATTAGTAAAAGACAAATATGAATTATTCAAAAGAAATCAGTTAATTACACGATTAATTGTATAAATAATTTATATAATTTGTGCATTAATTCACCAATTAAATCCTCTAAACCCATCAAAAATCACAATCAATTCCATGGCAAACACTAACAAAATCTTCATTTTCACCACTTTCTTCCTTGACCTTTACTCAAATAACAAGATGATTGAAAAACTATAATTACTCAGGAACTATTTTGCTCTTATACATCCTGAGATCTTGTTTAAAGCTTATTCGAGCTTATGGATAATATTAACCTGAGGTGAATGGAGAGCTAATCATTTGGGAACCAATGTGCTTTTTTACATCTTGAGATCGTACTCAGGGCTTATTCAAGTTATGGATAATATTATCCCAAGATGATTGTGGAATTTGATTGCCTGGGAACCACTTTGCTCATATATGTCCTGAGATCGTGCTCAAGGCTTATTCGAGTTATAGATAGTACTCGAGGTGAATTTAGAATTTGATCACCTGGGAACCACTTTACTTTTGTATGTCCTGAGATCGTGTTCAAGGCATATTCGGGCTATGAATAGTTTACCCTAAGGTGAATTTAGGATATAGTCATCCATGAACCATTTCGTTCTTGCATGTCCGAGGGTCAGCCTCTGGACTTATTAGGACTATGGATAATATTACCTTGAGATGACTTAAGAAGTTAACCATCTGGGAACCAATGTGCTCTTGTAAGTTCTAAGGACGTGATCAGGGTTTATTCGAGCTATGGATGTTGCCAAGCTAGTGAATCACTTTCTTGCTTGTCCTTTTAACGTCAAAGGGAACAAGCAACACATTTGGGACTCATCAAATCCTTGGATTAGCATCATCTCTTCAAAAAAGTCCATATGTATGGATGGGTCAATTTTTCTCGTAAAGAGATTTATCTGAGGCATCTTAAACTTCTTGGGAAGAACAAGACTTATGATTTTTCTTGAAAAATGGGATTTAGAATGCAATCCCAAACGAGGTGCTGGCTCATCTCCCTTCTTTGTCCTTGCTTCTTTTGGTCCTTTAACTCCTTCACTAACTTTCTGACACAAGCTTCCAGATTGTCAACCCGTTTGTCACGTTCTTTGGATTTTATCCTTTGAGATGGGCTTTGTTGAGAACATTCACTTTCCTTTCGTTGTTTTCGATCAAGGAATGTTCTCATGTCTTCTATACTGGAACTGTTATTTGGCCTACTTTTATAAATGATTGTCGAATCATCTAAGGAATAGTAGGATTCTAGCCTAGGTTCACTAATAAACTTGAAAGTAGTATCTTCCCCTTGCAACTCGCTGGGTAGATAGTTGGAAACTTTTCTTTTCCCTTTCTCCGCAGCTATATATTTCTTTCTAGTGGTATTTTGCTAGAGATTGGTTTCGTGATTGTACGGAGCACTTGGAATGCTGCTTTCTATGACTTCTGCCGGTATAAGTGTTCTAATTATCCACCCAGCGAGTTGCAAAGTAGCAAAGTCTACATGCATATATAGTTATGAATTACTTTGACCTCTTTAGAAGTAGTAAAAGTATTGCTTTCTAGATATAAAGTTTAGCTTGTTCACATTTTCTATATTAGAAACTATAAACTATTTCTTCCTATAAAAGATATATGACCAAAATTTTAGTTTCAAAATAAGATTAAAGAGTAGTGTTGATATTTGATTTTTGCCTGCCAAATATCAAATTGTGATTCATTGTTTGAAAAGAATAAATTTGATAAGATCTTTTTTGTTTGATATAAGAATATCTTTAAACCGAGATATCTTGTGATGAACTCTAATTGCCTTCTTGATGCTTTAATGTTTTTAGAAAACAAAGAAAAAAAAAGGGTGCCGACTATTTGACAAAAACTTTTTGATACCTAAGTCAGTAAAAGTTCTTTTTTTTATGTTGCTTATCATTTTTTGACATAATAACAATTTAATTTTTTAAGAAATTTTTTCATACATTTATCTCTAATTTTTCTTCTTTTTATAGGTTACTAACTTGTTTCTATTTTAATAAGACTCATATATCCGCATCCTAATAAGACTTTATTATTTAGCTTACCCAGAATCCATTGTTTATCATTTTCCTTGCTCTTTTCTAAATTGAGTTAGGAATCTAGTAACAAGAATCCTATTAAGAATCCTGTTTCAAAGAGTTATTGAAGAAATGAAATTCTCCATTGTCAAGATTAGAGAACATTCATTTGTGTTTGGCTCAAAGTTTCCTATCCTCAGCAATTACTGAGAAAACTTTTTGATTTTTATGGATGACCCAAGGTCATATGTGGGTTATCTTGATCACCTAGCTGGTGGGAAATATAATGAATCAACATGAGTCCATTACTCTTCAGTATTAGGTAGCTTTAAGTTTGATACTGAAAACTTTATTGAATTGTTATTGTTTCATTCAATTCTTGTGAACCTTCTCTCTAACCTTCTCTTTAGTTTTCCAATCAAAATTCATGGGAAAACTCTTTTATCCATCTTCGGGATTTTTACTCTATTTTATAACTTAATTTACTCCTGGCATCACTCCTCGGTTCTTCTACCAATACATAGGGGATAGCATTACGCGTAAAGTGACGCTATTTAATACCTTACCATTTCATTCTCTTCACCCATGTAATCATGTCATTTTAAATGCAAGTGTGACATTTCTGACCTAACCAATGTTAATGATATCATGAGAGAAATTGATGATATCAAACATAAATATATGATATATTTTTGATAATGACTAAATTAAATATGTCCTAAATTTGTCTCAGAATCTTGAGTGAATATGTTTGAGTTTATTCCTTAACAAATCTCTGTCCAAGTGTATTAAAAAGCAAATAGATCGATACTTGGAGGCAAACAGATCAATATGGGAGGAAACAGATTGATACAAGTTCAATAATAGATCAATACATCAAAGAAGATCGATACAAAAAAATAAGAATATCGATATTTGTTGAGATAGTGGCTTAAGATGAAATCACCAATGCAACTAGATCGATACATGGCCTTCACAGAGTGTTGCAAAATAATTACAGAGGCAACCAGATCGATACATGGAGATCAACAAATCGATACATGACCTTCATAGAGAGTTGCAAAATAATTAAAGAGGCAACCAAATCGATACATGGACATCAATAGATAGATATATGATCTTCACAGAAAGTTGAAAAATAATTACGGAGCAGACCAGATCGATATCTAACAGAAATAGATCGATCTACTAAAACCTAAAAATACTTTCAGTACAAATAGATCGATACTTAGAGAAGTGAAGATTGATACTTGGGATGCAATTTATATAGTTTACTTGAAGAGATCAATACATGAAGAAACGAGTCAATACTCTCTTTGAATTTAAAGCTCAACGGTAACTTCTACAACATTAATGACGAACATTAAATGCACCAAATCAAGCCGTTGGACATGGGTAACTTCACAAAACGGATAGATATATATAGAAGATATATAGTGAAGTTTCAGGGAGGAATTATTTGCAATCAATATCAACAAAAAATTATTGAACAGCACTAAGATACGAAAACACTGAACTTTCTCTCTTTACTATAACTCTTTCAAATCTTGTGTGAGAAAAATTTTTCTTGTGAAAAGCTTATTGAAATATTCACTCTAGTGTAAAAGTAAAAATAAAAAATATATTTGTAATTTGGTTTTGGGCAATTCTTCACTCGTACCAAAGAAGATCTTTGTGGTTACTCTTCATCCTTATAAAAGAGTGTAAGGTTTCCTTCACTTTAGAAAGAGTGTACTAGGTTACTCTTATCCTATCAAAACAAGAAATTAGTAGAACCTCGGTGAAAGTCTCTTGCATCCAAGAGAGTGGACGTAGGCCAAGATTTTTTGAACCACTATAAAACTTTGTTTGTATTTATCTTTCTAATTGCTGTTTCATTACTGCACTGCATTACATACAATTTTATTTGCTAAATTTTAAAAACCCAATTCACCCTCCTCTTGGGTATTGCCAACTGGGTCAACAAGTGATATCAAAGCTTAACTTAATCAAATATGATTTACAACCTTGAGGAGTAGATTAAAATGGCATCTAGTAGTAATCTTACACAAATAGTAGAGGGACAATCTACAAACAGACCATAATTCTTTAATGGAACAAATTATGCTTACTGGAAAAAGAAGATGCAAATCTTCTTATCAACATTAGATTTTGAAATCTTAAATGTAATAGAAGATGGATACTATCCACCCACAATTGAGTATGAACTCACTAGAGAGAGAAAACTAAAACAAAAAAGGGAATAGACTCCTTAAGAGAGAAATAGGTTCACCCTAAATAGAAAGGCAATGAACATTTTATATTGTGCTTTAGATAGACCCAAAATCAATAGAATTTCAGGATGTGAAATGGCTTAATCAATTTGGAACATGCTAGAAGTCACACATGAAAGAACTAGTAGAGTTAAGGACTCTAAAATTAGTATGTTAGTTCATGGTTACAAATTGTTTAAAATGAAATCGCATGAGAGTATAAAAGATATATTTACTCGTTTCACTGACATCACTAATGATTTAAAAGCTCTTGGTAAAACTTACTCAAATGCAGATATTGTGACAAAAATGCTAAAGAGTTTACCTAGAAGTTGGGAAGCTAAAGTTACGGCAATTAGGGAGACAAAGGATTTGAGAACTTTACCTCTTGAGGAACCTCTGGAATCGCTCATGACATACGAGCTTGAAAGTAGATGAAATGACGATGAGAATAAAGAAAAGGGCAAAAGAAACATAGCACTAAAGAGCACCAAAAAGGAAGAAAAGGAAGATGAAAGTGAACAAGACTTAGATAAAGATGATTTTCTTTTCATTGCTAGAAAATTCAGAAAATTCTTCAACAAAGAAGGGTCCAAAAGAAGAAACTGAAAAAGAAGAGACTATCCAAGAAAGGATGGATTCAAGAAAAGCTTTGAAAAGGAAAAAGAAAAATGAAAAGAAATCATTTGCTATAAATGCAAGAAATTGGGGCATACACACTCGAATATCTATGAAGAAAAGATAAGAAGGACAAGAACAAAAAGAAGGCAATGAAAGTGACATGGGATGACTCCTCTAGCGAAGAAAGCTCTTCATCATCGGAAACCGAGCGAGCAAATTTCTGCCCCATGGAAAAACTAGAAGATAAGGTAACCTCTCTACATTAAAACTCTTTATTTTATGACACATATTCAAATAGTGATGATGATTTATTAGATGAAGACTTGAATGCATTATATGAGGAACTTAGAAATGATTTTCAGGTCTTATGTGCAAAATATAAAGAAGCAAAGAAAAAGAACTCCATGGTATTAAACGAAAATGACTCATTGAAAATAAAAGTTAAAGAACTAGAAATTAAGAATGAATCTAGCTCACCTAATGAACTTAATATGTTAAAAGATAAAAATAAAATCTTGAAAGGTGAAATAGCTTCTCTCAAAGAAATCTTGGCTAAATTACACAAGGAAAAGAATCATTAGATAAGCTTTTAGGTAGTTAAAAATTAGTATTTGATAAAGTTGGACTCGAATATAAACAAGGAATCAAACAAAAGTCGTATGTAAACTACTTTGTGAAAGTTAAACAACAAGTAGCATCATCTATTACTTATCATTATTGCAATAAAAAGGGGCATTATTGCAACACATGTTTACACAAGAAAAATAAGTATAATGGACCTAAAATGATACGGGTATCTAAGGAAACACAACTTAAAGAAATTATACATGCTAAAATGGTCAATACCTTTAAGGGTAGAACTAATATATATAGACCCAAAGTCACTTGGGTACCAAAATAAACTTACTATTTTTGTAGGTACCATATGTGAAGAACAACAAATACAAAAGGAAGTGGTTCCTTGATAGCGGTTACTTGAAACATATGACGGAAAATAAGAAGTTATTTCTCCGTTTAAAAAAAGAAGAAAGGAAATATATGATCTTTAGAGATAATAGTCGAGGCAAGGTGAAAGGTATCGGTACAATTAACCTTAATTCAATCACAATAAAAAATGTCTTATATGTTAAAGACCTTAAATATAATGTGCTTAGTCTTAGCCAATTGTATGATCATGGATATAAAATCATGTTTCTTATGAATACTTGTGAAGTATTGGATGAGCATGAAGATAAATTATTTTATGCACCTAGGAACAATGATGTATATGTCGTAGAACTAGAAAAATTGAATGAAATGAATGACATATGTTTGTAAGCTCATTGCGATAATTCTTGGATGTGACATAGAAGGCTAGGACATTGTAGTATAGATTTATTTTAAAAACTTGTCAAACAAGGTCTATTGGGAGATATTCCTAATCTAAAATATACAAAAGACGAAGTATGTGCCCCTTGTCAATTAAGAAAATAAGTTAAAACCTCTTTCAAATCTAAAAACTTAGTTTCCACAACTAGACCTTTAGAACTTCATATGGATCTCTTCGAACCAAATAGGGTAGCATCATTAAGAGAAAAACTATATGTATACATAGTTGTAGATGAGTTTTCTTCTTAGTAAATAAAAGTGACACATTTGAAACCTTTAATAAATTCTTAAGACAAATTGAAAATGAACTAAACTTCAAAATTATAAAAATTAGAAGTGATTAAGGTGAAGAATTTGTAAACAAAAAATTTGAAAAACTTTGCCATGAGAATGGATATTCTCACAATTTTTCTGCACCTAGAACCCCACAACAAAAATGGAGTTGCCAAAAGAAAGAATAGAACTCTTCAAGAGATGGGTAGAATAATGTTAAGTGAATATAACCAACTCGAATACTTTTAGGCTGAGACTATCAACACCGTGTGTCATATAATCAATAGAGTTCTAATTAGAAAGATTTTGAACAAAACTTCATATGAATTATTCTTTCAAAGGAAACCTAAAATCAAATACTTTAGAGTTTTTGGATGTAATTGTTACATTCTTAATAACAAGGATAACTTAGGAAAATTTGAGACAAAGTCTGATCTAAGAATATTTCTAGGCTATTCATCCAAGAGTAAAGCTTATAGAGTTATTAACAAAAGAACTCAAATTGTGGAGCTAAGTGTTTACATAACTTTTGATGAATATGATCCCGACTTGGCCAAATTAATTACTAAAGAAAAGGAGAATAAATTAGAAGCAATTGAAAATTTGGAAAAACTAAACTTGAATGACGAGTCCTTGAAAAATCAAAGTGAATTTATAAAAGAAAATCAAGTGACTAAGGAACTCCCAAAGGCATGAAAATATAATTCTAGTCATCCAAAAGAACTAATAATAAGAGATCCCTCACAAGGAGTTAAAATTAAGAGAAAAATAAGAGAAATTGATGATAATTTAGATGAAGTTCAAAATCTAGCCTTTATCTCTCAAATAAAACCAAAACAAGTTGAAGAAGCTTTAAGTGATAAAAATTAGTTAATGGCCATGCAAGAAGAATTAAATCAATTTTAAAGAAATGAAGTTTGGACCTTAGTACCTAGACCAAATAGTAATTCAACAATAGGTACCAAGTAGGTATTTAGAAACAAACATGATGAAAATGGCAACATCTCTCGAAACAAAGCTAGATTAGTAGCTCAATGATACAGTCAAGAAAAAAGAGTAGACTTTAATGAGACATATGCTTCTGTAGTAAGATTAGAAGCCATTAGAGTACTCTTAGCATTTGCATGCCACAAAAATTTTAAACTTTATCAAATGGATGTGAAAAGTGCTTTTTTAAATGGTGTTATAAATGAAAAAGTTTATGTAGAGCAACCTCCTGGTTTTGAAAACTACAAATTTCTAAATCATGTCTTTAAATTCACTAAGGCACTTTATGATTTAAAACAAACACCTAGAGCTTGGTATGAAAGACTTAGTGAATTTTTGCTAAAATATAATTTCTTAAGAGGGAGCGTTGACATTACACTTTTTATTAAAACCAAATATGATATTCTACTAGTGCAAATATATATTGATTATATCATTTTTGGAAGTACAAATGAATCCTTATGCATTGAGTTTTCAAATCTAATGAAAGGTGAATTTGAAATGAGCATGATGACAGAATTAAACTTCTTTTTAAGACTTTAAATTAGACAAACAAATGATAAAATCTATGTCTCCCAATCAAAGTACATCAAAGAATTTTTAAGAAAATTTGATATGATAGAAGACAAATCTATTCTAACTCCTATGAACATTTCCACTTCACTAGACAAAGATGAAAAAGGGAAGAGTGTAGACCAAAGATTATATAGAAGTATGATAAGATCATTACTATATTTGATCGCCTCTAGACTCGACATTCTCTATAGAGTGTATGTTTGTGCGAGATTTCAATCCAACCCTAAGGAGTCACATCTTGTAGCGGTAAAAAGAATCTTCTGATATTTAAGAACGATAGCAAATTTAGGATTATTTCATCCAAAGGATGGTGAGTTTAGTTTAAAAGGCCACTCAGATGCCGACTATGGAGGATGTAAAGTAGATAAAAAAAAGTACAAGTGGTACTTGTTATTTTCTTAGAAACACCTCAGTGTTATAGTTTAGCAAGAAGCAAAACACCATTGTATTTTCTACTACCGAAGCTAAATACATATCCGTAAGTAGTTTTTGTGCACAACTTTTATGGATTAAATATCAATTGCAAGATTATGGACTAAATCTTAGTAAAATTCATATTTTATGTGATAATACAAGTGCTATAAATCTAACAAAAAATCCAGTTCATCACTCTAGAACTAAGCATATAGAAATTCGTCATCACTTTATTAGAGACCATGTTAATAAAGGAGACATTTATTTAGAATATATAAACACAAATCTTCAATTAGCTGATATTTTCATAAAACCACTTGCTAGAAATTGTTTTTGTGCAATTAAAACAGAACTAGGAATGATGGAAATTGTTTGATCATTGTTGAATATTTCTTGTCTATATGTGTAACTGAAAAATATAGCTATTGGAATGGATCGAAACGATACATCTATTACAGAGTATTGATACCACGATGACAGATCGATATGCCATTGAAAACATATCGATAACTTTATGAGTTAACATTCATGTAGCGACACACTCTCTTGACATATCGATATTGGAATTCATTTTCAGTATTATCGATATGCTTACTCTCAGATCAATATGTTGCATCCAAACAATGCATGATCACTTGAATTTTTGAAATTTGTGAAAAACAAGTTGTCCCTCGATTTTGAACAATGAATATCTGTGGCTAATTTATTCTAATTTTCATTTTCGACTACCCTAAATTTACATATTTTTGCCTAAATAAACAAATACGATTTTGATTAAAAAAAATTGTAATAAAATACTGTTCATACAAAATTACTGTAGCAAAATACTGTTTATGCTAAAGTACTGTAGGAAATTTCTGTTCATGCCGACTGTAGCTAAAGTATTATAAAACCATTTAGAAAAGCATAGACTTCTTCATTTATAAAACCATTTAGAAAAGCACTTTTTACATCCATTTGGTAAAGTTTGAAATTTTTGTAGCATGCAAATGCTAGAAGTACTCTAATGTCTTCTAATCTTTTTACGGGAGCATATGTCTCATCATAGTCTATTCCCTTTTCTTGACTATATTCTTGTGCTACTAATCTAGCTTATTTCGAGAGATGTTGTCATTCTCATCAAGTTTGTTTCTAAATACCCACTTGGTACTTATAGTTAGATAATCATTTGGTCTAGGTACTAATGTTCAAACATCATTTCTTAGAAATTGATTTAATTCTTCTTACATAGCTATTGACTAATTTTCATCACTTAAGGCTTCTTCAACTTGTTTTGGTTCTAATTGAGAGACAAAGGTTAGATTTTGAACTTCATCTAGATTTTCATCAATTTCTCTTGTCTTTCTTCTAGTTTTGACTCCTTGTGAATGATCACCTATTATTAGTTCTTTTAGATGACTATAATTATATTTCATGGTTTTGGGAATTCCTTAGTAACTTGATCTTCTTCTACAATTTCACTTTGATTTTTGAAAGACTCGTCATTTAAATTTAAGTTTTCTAAATTTTCAATTGCTTCTAATTCTTTTTCCTTTTCTTTAGCAATTAATTTAGCTAAGTCAGGATCGTATTTATCAAAAGTTATGTGCACTCTTTCTTCCACGACTTGAGTTCTCTTGTTGAAAACTATATAGACTTTGCTTTTGGATGAATAGCCTAGAAATATTCCTAGATCGGACTTTGACTCAAATTTTTCTAGGTTATCCTTAGTATTAAGAATGTAGCAATTACATCTAAATACTCTAAAGTATTTGATTTAAGGTTTTCTTTGAAAGATTAACTTATATGGAGTTTTGTTCAATATCTTTATAATTAGAACTCTATTAGTTATATAACATGAGGTGTTAATAGCTTCATCCCAAAAGTATTCAAGTAGGTTATATTCACTTAATATTGTTCTACTCATTTCTTGAAGAGTTCTATTCTTTCTTTTGGTAACTTCATTTTGTTATGGAGTTTTAGGTGCTGAAAAATTGTGAGAATATCCATTTTCATAGAAAAGGTTTTCAAATTCTTTGTTTACAAATTCTCCACCTTGATCACTTCTAATCTTTACAATTTTGAAGCCTATTTCATTTTCAATTTGTCTTGAGAATTTATTAAAAGTTTCAAATGTATTACTTTTATTTGCTAAGAAGAAAACTCATATAAATCTTGAATAATCATTTACAATTATGTATGCTTATAGTTTTCCTACTAACGATGTTATCCTATTTTGTCTAAAGAGGTCCATATGTAAAAGTTCTAAAGGTCTAGTTGTGAAAACTAAGTTTATGGATTTGAAAAAGGTTTTAACTTGTTTTCTTAATTAGCAAGGACCACACACTTTGTCTTTTGTAAATTTTAGATTGGGAATATCTCCCAATAGACCTTGGTTAGCAAGTTTTCACAATAGATCCATACTACAATATCCTAGCCTTCTATGCCACATCTAAGAGTCATCACAACGTGCTTGTAAACATATGTCATTTATTTTATTCAATTTTTCTAGCTCTATGACATATACATCATTGTTCCTAGGTGCATAGAATAATTTATTTTCATGCTCATCCAATACTTCACAA
>JAXCLQ010000006.1:11168771-11208251 GCA_035584115.1 Cedrela odorata | reverse complement strand
TACTAAGCAAATTATATTTAAGACCTTTAACATATAGAACATCTTTAATAGAGATTGAGTTGATGTCAATGGTACCAATACATTTCACCTCGACTATTATCTTCAAAGATCACATCTTTTCTTTCTTCTTTCTTTATATAAAAAAATAATTTTTTGTTTTCAGTTATATGCCTCGAGTAACCGCTATCAATGAACCATTTCTTTGTGTACTTGTTGCTCTTTACATGCAGTACCTACAAAAATGACAAGTTTATTTTGGTACCTAAGTGACTTTGGGTCCATAAGTATTAGTTATACCCTTAAAAGTCTTGGCTATTTTAACATGCATAATCTTCTTAAGTTATGTTTTCTTAGATACCTATATCATTTTAGGTTCATTTTACTTATTTTTCTTATGTAAACATGTGTTGCTATAATTACCTTTCTTATTGCAATAATGACAAATAATTGATGATGTTATTTGTTGTTTAGCTTTCACAAAGTAGTTTGCATAGGACTTTTGTTTGATTCCTTATTATATCTAAGTTCGGCTTTATCAAATACTAACCTTTGACTACCTAAAAACTTATCTAATCATTCTTTTCCTTGTGTAAATTTAGCTAAGACTTCTTTGAGAGAAGCTATCTCACCTTTCAAGACTTTATTTTCATCTTTTAACACATCAATTTCCTTAGACAAGCTAGATTCATTCTTGATTTCTAGTTCTTTAACTTTTAGTTTCAATGAGTCATTTTCTTTTAATACCATGGAGTTCTTTCTCTTTGCTTCTTTATATTTTGCATATAATTCCTAAAAATCATTTCTAAGTTCTTCATATAATGTACCCAAATCATTATCTAATAAATTATCATTACCACTATTTGAACATGTATCATAATATGAAGAGTTTTGATGTAGAGAGATTACCTCATCTTCTTGTTTTTTCATGAGGTAGAAATTTGCTCGCTCATTTTTCGATGATGAGGTGCTTTCTTCGCTAGAAGAGTCATCCCATGTCACTTTCATCGCTTGTTTTTCTTATCTTTCTTATCTTTTCTTAGTGGACATTCGAGCCGTGTATGGTCTGGTTTCTTGCATTCATAGCAAATGATCTCTCTCCCCTTTTTTTTTTTTTATCTTTTTTAAAGCTTTTCTTTAATCCATCCTTTCATGGATAGTCTCTTCTTTTCCAATTTCTTCCTTTAGACCCTTCTTTATTGAAGAACTTTTAAAATTTTTTGGCCATGTGAAGAAATTCATCTTCATTGGAATCTTGTTCACTCTCATCTTCATTTTCTTCCTTTTTGATGCTCTTTAGGGCAACATTCTTTCTTCCATTTTCTTTCTCTTCATCATCATTTCGTCTACCTTCAAGCTTGTATGTCATGAGCGATCCGAGAAGTTCCTTGAGAGGTAAGGTTCTTAAATCCTTTACTTCCTTAATTGCCATAACTTTAGCTTCCCAACTTCTAAGTAGATTCCTTAGAATTTTTGTCACGATATCTACATTTGAGTAAGATCTACTAAGAGCTTTTCAATCATTAGTAATGTCAGTGAAATGAGTAAACATGTCTTTTATGCTCTCATGCAGTTTCATTTTAAACAAATCATAATCATGAACTAACTTACTAATTTTCAAGTCCTTAACTCTACTAGTTCTCTCATGTGTGACTTCTAACATGTCTCAAATTAATTTAGCCATTTTACATCCTGAAATCTTATTGAATTATGCTCTATCTAAGGCACAATAGAGTATGTTCATAACTTTTTCATTTAAGGTGAACTTATTTCACTCTTCGGGAGTCCACTCCCTTTTTTGGTTTTAGTTTCCTCTCTCTAGTGATTTCATCCTCATTTGTGGGTGGATGGCATCTATCTTCTATTACATTTAGGATCTCAAAATCTAATATTGATAAAAACATTTGCATCCTTTTTATCCAGTAAGCATAATCTATTCGATTAAAGAATGGTGGTTTATTTGTAGATTGTCCCTCAACTATTTATGTAAGGTTATTGCTAGATGTTATTGGATCTATTTCTCAAGATTGTTAATCCTATTTTACTGAGTTAAGCTCTGATACCACTTGTTGGCCTAGTTGGCAATACCCAATAAGGGGGTGAATTGGATTTTTTAAATTTAGAAATTAAAAATGTATGCAATGCAGAGCAGTCAATGAAATAGTAGTTAGAGAAAGAAAGATACAAATGCAGTTTTATAGTGATTTGAGAAATCTTGGCCTACGTTCACTCTCTTAGATGCAAATTAATTTTACCAAGGTTCAACTATCTTCTTGTTTTTATAGGACAGAGAAACCCAGTATACTCCTTCTAAAGTGAAAGGAAACCTTACAATTTCTTTTCTACGGTTGAAGAGTATAACCCATAATGATTTTCTTTAGTATAGGTGAAGATGTACCCAATACCAAGTTACAAATATAAATTGAATTTTTGCTCTCACATTAGAGTAGATATTTTAATATACTCTTACACGAACTTAATCTTTCACATAAGATTTTGAAGCTTTACAGTAGAGAAAGAGAAAGTTCACTATTTTAATCTGAAAATGTTGTTTAAGGATTTCTGTAGATATTGATTACATGTGATCGTTCTTTTTTTTTTTTTTTTTGCTTCACTGTGTATCTTCTATTTATATTCTTCCTTTTTCTAAAGCAACTTCAGTCTAATAGCTTGATTTTGTGAATTTATTGTTAGCCATTAATGTTGCAGAAGTTATAGTTGAGCTTTAAAATCAAAGAAAGTATCGATTTATTTAAGTGAATAGTATGATTTGGTCTCGATTATCGATCTCCTTATCTCAAAGTATTGATCTGTTTGTACTAGAGTTATTTCTGGGTTTTAGTATATCGATCTGTTGATGCTGGATATTAATCTAGTCTGCTTCGTAATTATTTTTCAATTCTTTGTGAAGATCATATATTGATTTCTTCTTCTCCATGTATCGATCTAGTTGCCTTTGTAATTATTTAGTAATTCTCTGTGAAAATCTATATATCGATCTCTTTATCTCCGTGTATCGATCTGGTTACATTGGTGATTTTATCTAAAGCTACTGTCTCAGCAAATATCGATATCTTTATTTTTTTTATATCGATCCTTCTTTGATGTATCGATCTGTTATGATTCTTGTATCGATCTGTTTGTCTTTAAGTATCGATCCTACAGATTTTTTAATGCACTTTGACAAAAATTATTAAGGAATAAATTGAAGCATATTCATATATGATTTTGAGATACATTTAGGACATTTTTATTTTACTTAGTTATTATCAAAAACATATGAATATTAAGGTTTGATATCATCAATTTCTCTCATAATATCATCAAAAAGGGCTCTAAGTTTCCTAAGGAATTTATATTTTAAGTAGGACCATTGTGACCCCTCCTATCTTTTCTGAGAATTTTTCTAGTGTACTTTTGCATTATAGTGCACTTACTACTATTAAAGGTTTCAGTACTATTTACGTATGTGGTACTATTTATAGTGAAATAGTGGGAGTGAGTTCGAGTAAGATTGAGACTATGATAGTAAAGTTTGTAATTCAAAAATCCAGTGGAAATAATTTCTCATTGTAGAAGATTAAAATGAAGGCAATCTTCAGAAAAGATAGGTGTTTAGCGGCTACAGAAGATAGACTGGTGAGTATCACATATGAAAATAAGTGGAATGAAATGAATGAGGATGCAATGGTCAATCTCTACTTAGAATTAGCTGACGAGCTATTATCAAGCATTTAAGAAAAAAAATGGCAAAAGAGATATGGAATGCTCTCACAAAGTTATATGAGGCAAAATCACTTCACAATAAGATTTTTCTCAATAAAAGGCTCTACACTCTTTAGATGTCAGAATCAATAATAGTAATTGAACACATCAACACTCTAAAAGCTTTATTTTAGCAAACATCGTTGGGTTATAAAATAGAGAAAAATGAATGTGTAAAGCTTCTACTTCAAAGTTTAGAAGACTCGTATGATCAACTCATTATCAACTTAACAACTCAAGAAACCTACTCTAATAACCTAGTTTTCGACGATATAGCAATATCTATATTAGAAGAAGAAAAAAAGCACAAAAATAAGGAAGACAAGTAGGCAAGTTCACATCAAGCGAAGGTTCTATTAATAATGAGAAGGAGATCAGCGGAACATGACTCTAGTAAAAGTCAAAATCATGGTAGATAAAAATCAAGAGATAAGAAGAAAGTTCAATGCCACAGTTGGGGCAAAGTTGGGCATGTGATAAAAGAATGTTGAAAAAATTAGAAGAATATAGATACATGTTCTCAAAGAAATATTGCAAGTACCTCAAAAAATGGAGAAATTTTATATAGTGAGATGACAATAGTCACTAAAGGTAGAAAGAAATTTAATGATGTATGGCTTATGAATTCAACAGTGACATGACACATGACCTTTCAAAGAGAAGGTTCCATTAATACAAACTTATCTCAAGAGGATCTATGTTCATGGGAGATGATCATGTTTTGAAGATTAACGGTATTGGGACTGTCAAATTAAACATGTATGGCGGCATTACTCATATTATTCTAGAGGTATGACATGTGAAAGGCCTTAAGAAGAATCTATTGTCTTTAGGACAATTGAATGGGATTGGGTGTAAAACTCTGATTCAGAATAGGATCGTGAAGATTGTAAAAGATCGCTTGTAATAATGAATGGAAAAAGATAGTTGTAAACTCATACATGTTGCAAAGAGAAACATTGCAAGAAGTAAAGGCATCGATCTTATCTTTAAATTATGAAGAAGAATTAATGATGATATGGCATCGACAGCTTAGACATATGTCAGAGCGAGGTTTGAAGATTCTCTCAGAACAAAAGCTACTTCCTAGACTCAAAATGATATCTTCACCATTTTGTAAACAATATGTTATTAGTAAGCAGGACAAATTGAAGTTTAGCACATCCAATTTTAGAAGTAAAGGTATTCTAGAGTTATTTCATTCAAATGTTTGGCAAGCACTAGATGTTAGGTGTTTATAATTAAGAGGAAGGGAGATGTGTTTGAAGTTTTCAAATTCTTTAAAGCACATATGGAACTTGAATCTAAAAAAAAAAAAAATCAAGTGCCTCGGGATGGATAATAAAAGAGAATTCGCCAATGAAGTATTTGGTGCATTTTGTCAACAAGAATGGATTAAAAGACAGTTTATTATAGCATATACTCATCAACAAAACAGGGTGGCAGAGCAGATAAACAGAACCTTGTTGGAAAAGACAAGGGTAATGTTAAGAATAACAAAATTACTCAAGTTTTATTGGGTTAAAGTTGTTAATACCGCATGTTATCTGATAAATTGATCATCATCAATGGCAATTGAGTTAAAGATACTGATGGAGATATAAACTAGTAAACCAGCTAACTATTGCAACCTCCATACATTTGGAAGTCTTATATATATAATGCACAATTCCCAAGAAACAAAGAAGGTGGATCAAAAATCCAAGAAATTCATATTTTTGAGGTATGCTGATAGAGTGAAAGGGTATCATTTGTGAGATCCTATTCCCACAAACTTATCATCAACAAGGATGTTATTTTTGTAGAAGATAAATTACAAAATAAGAATGTTAATAGCACTGAAAATGAGAAACTAGAGACTATTATAGTTCAAGTGGAAGGAAAATTAGAACATAAAATTCTTCTGAAATAATATCAAAGCAAGAAGAAAAATTAGTTGAGTTTGAAGTTTCAAAAGTTTGACGATCAACTCGTGAGAGAAGAACACTATCTAGGCAATCATAATACATTATGGAGGCAATGTTACATATTATCTTTTAACAAAGGATGAAGAGCCATCAACTTTCTAGTAGGCAACGAGTAACTCGAATGCATATATGAGATAATAGTAATGCATGAAGAAATTGAAGCTCTTTATAAGAACAAGTCTTAGGATCTTGTGCCATTAGCACATGGAAGAAAGGCCATTGAAAACAAATGGGTCTACGAGATCAAGTAGAATAGCAATGATTAGATGAAGTGGTATTATACAAGATTGATGGTTAAATGGTATACTCAAAAAGAAGACATTGATTTTAATGTACGACTTACTACAATTATAGTAGTCTTGGCTATATGTGCTATATTTAGCTTACATTTAGACCAACTAGATATAAAAATTGCATTTCTTCATTGAGAAATTGAAGAAAAAATTTATATACTTCAACTAGAGGGTTTTGAAGAAAAAGGTCAAAAGAACTTGGTTTGCAGGTTAACCAAATTTTTATACGGTTTCAAGCAGGCGTTGAGGTGTTGGTACAAGAGATTTAATTCCTTCATTATTAGCCTTGGATATAGAAAATTAAATTTCAACTATTATGTGTATTTCAAGAGGTTTGGTGATAATCATTTCATTATTTTACTGTTGTATGTGAACAACATATTGGTAGCAAGCTCCTACAAATATCTAGTCCACGCAATGAAGCAGAGAGGATAGAAATATCTGAGTACCATATGCATTAGTAGTAGAAAGGTTAATGTTTGTCATGATATGTACAAGACTGGATATTGCACAAGCAGTGGGAGCTATTAGTCAATTTATAGTGAATCTTGGCAGAGAGCATTGGAATGTTGTAAACAGGATCCTAAGATATGTTAAGGGGACTTCAAATATTGCTTTATGTTATGGAAGATCAGAATGTATTATTAGAGGTTATGTAGACTCTGATTATACAAGTGACCTTGATAAAAGGAAATCCACTACTAGTTATATGTTTACACTTGGAGGAAGAGCTGTGATTTGGGTTTCAAAATTGTAAAGTGTGGTAGCATTATCTACATCAGAAGCAGAATACACGATAGCTACATAAGCATGTAATAAAACAATCTAGGTTAAAAGGCTCATGGAGAAACTTGGGCAAACAAGAAAAAATGTATTTGTTTTGTGATAGTTAGAGTGTCTTCACATCGCAAGAAATCTAGCCTTTTATTTCAAAACAAAACGCATAGGTGTTCTATACCATTTTGTTCGAGAAGTGGTAGAGAATGGAAGTGTAGACATACAGAAAATACACACCAACGATAACCTAGCAAAAGTTTTGACTAAGTCAATCAATACTGACAAATTTGAATGTTGTCAATTCTTTTTTGGCCTAGCAGAAACATAAGTGGCATAGAATGGTAAGGTAGAAAGGTTAATGTAGAGACGTAACTGATTTTCAATCAAGTCTCCAAGTGGGAAAATGTTGCATATAAGTGAGTTAGGGACTTGACTTTGAAAATGTTGCATACAGGTAGGCATTTTCAAATTGGCAGCTTAACTTTGAAATTTTCAAAATTGTTGGCTTGACAATTGGAGAAATTTTTACTTGCATTGACCAGTATTGATTGGCCATTAATTGCTTATAAATAGAAGATATTTTTGCTCTATTTGCTTATCCCTTCTAAATTCTCTCAATCCCTTAACTTATCAATTTCTCTCAAAGAGAAATATCAAAGTATTCTAATTGAGCGTTTTCTTAATACTTGAAAAAGAATTCTACAATTATACTCTCTTTATATTTAGAGAGAAGTTGTAATATCATTTTTCATAGTAAATTCTTCTACTTTACCCATAGGTTTTTATCCCAAATTAATTTGAATTTTTTTCATGTAAATTTGTGTGTTATTTATTTTCATTTTCATTATTTATTATTATGCTTATATGATAGGTAAAGCTACCTATATATACAATAGAAGGCTAAGTCTTCTATTTGCATAATAATTATTTGTGAATTTCATTTTAACTTGCAAATAAAAGTTCTCAAGTATCTTAACATCAGACTATCTATATGTTACAACAAAGCCAATTAAAATTCATCCATCCATCATCATCTCGTCAAAAGTATTCAAGTCAGAATCAAGAACTATCTAGTTATTTTTTCTTTGGCAAGATCATGTAGATTAATCTAAAGCGAAGAGTCGTTACTTTGAATGCAAATAAGGCCGAGTTTCAAAATCTATCAGGAGCGACCGAATTTAAGTTACACTTCTGGAAAGAATAAAGCAGAGGCAATTGGGAAGAGGCAGCTTCGTAGAAATAGAATAAAGATACTCATTCATAATGGATCTTTAACACTAAATTCTCTAGCCAAAAATATAGCTCTATGAAAGTTTTCGATGCATAATTATAGCCCTGTGAAGAAGATAAATGAACATTGTCAAACACTAAATTCTCTTGCGAAACATATAGCTCTGTGAAATTTTTCTTTTTTGGTTTTAATCAAGTTATCGAGGAAGTTTAGTAATACTTTACTTATTTCTTTGTTTAAATAACATCAATCTCTAGGAAAATCTATTAACGTTTTAATTGCCTTTCAAAACAAAGGATTTATAGTTTGTTTCTAGAAATGTCAATGGTAACGCAAAAAAACTAGAAAATACATAGGTTTCATCGGAGGGCAAACCTTTGTTTTCAGTCAATACCAAGAAGGAAGTTAATACTTTAATTGCTTTTTTACATGTGCATGTAAATGTTGTGCTTGAACCATATTTTATTGAAGCTCGATTACTACTATAACAAAATTGCCATATGTTTATGTTGTTTTGATTCAAGTAGTTATGAAGTTTTTGTATGATGATTGAATGGTGTCCACAATTGGTTTTAGTTTGTTAACTATAAGGATTAAATATATAAAATGAAAACAAGAGTGCTTATTTTTTTATTAAAGAGTTTAAAAATCAAGTGGGTTGTTAGTTTTGATAGAAAAACTTAGGAAAATTTTAGGATTTGTAGCCATTTGAAATAAAATCCAAATCACTTTTAAACTTAATGTGTTAATGTATAATTAAATTGATTTTAAAAGCAAGATTACATGGTAGTGTAATACTTTTGCAATCATTTTGATGATCGTTTTCTGAGAATAACACCTAATATTGCTATTGTTAAACTCTGAAGTAATATGGTACATCTGTTTTCATGACATGAAGTCTTATTTGTTAAAACATACACTAAACTATCCTTTTGCTTGAAACTTATTTAGTGCATGTCTAATGTAAATTCTGTAGTGTAATTCAAATTATGTAAGTATCTAGGAAGACAATGTAACTAAACCTTACTATTAGAATTCTTGAAATTGTTCACACTTTAACTAATGTAAGTAAGACCAGCTTATCATATCTATCATTAATAGTTTCTGTTTGTTTTCTAGTTGTTGTTCTTAGCTTTAATTGCTGCAAAATGTTCCTCAGCTTGCCCGAAAATGATGATGATTCGTTTACCAACAATTTATCAAAAGTTTTATGAAAACTATATATTAAAGTAAAAAGAACAAAGTTTTAAGGCATGGACTATACTTTCCTTAAAGTAATTATTGTCTCTATCTTGCTGACGAGTTAAGACAATATACATTTGAGATACAACAAAACCAAGAAATCACATACTAGCAATTCTATGATTTCAAACAAGAATTTTAGAGAAAATAAATGAAGAAGAAAGAATAAGAGTTATTTTATTGCATAGGAGAGTATGCCTTTATATAGAGACTGAAGAGATACAAACCCAAATATTGTATCAGTTCGGAAAAAGTACATTTTGGATTTGAATACCTAAAGTTGTGTCAATTATATAAACAATTTAAATATCAAACTATACTTTAAGCACCTTTTGGATTAAACACCAAAAGTTGTATCATTTCATTAAGACTTAGTTAAATATCAAACTATATGTTCCCTCAAGTTTATTTATTAATCTTCTTTCCTCACACAATCATTGTGAAACAATATTGTAAGCTACAATAATAATCCCTCACTTAGATTGTAATATTGTTAGATCATGCGTCTAAAAGGTCTCTCTTGAGTTGAACCTTTTATTAGTATAAATACTTTAAAGTATTTACGAAATTAATGGTAGTTTGAGTTTTAAACCTTATTAATACCAAAACTGTTATACACATGAATCTGTGTTTCTTTTCCGAAATTCACTAAAACCCAACACTATTAAAGCCTTGTGCTACATCTTGAAGTTATTAACTTTTACAAAAATTATTCTCACTTTTGTTAGAAGTGGCACCACTTCACATGTTTATATAGGTGGAGTTCTTTGTTATGAAAATCAAGTCAAGAAAAGCAAATAGAAATTAAGAAAAAAAAACATAAGATGAAAATCACCCTCTTAAATTCAAATAAGTTTTGTGTACAAGGTAAGCTAATATATATATATATATATAATCTTGTCAGTCCGCTCGAGCTGCAAGTTGGCACTTTCTGGACGCCTAGCTTTTATCCTTGGAGCTCTCTAGAGGCCAAGCTTCTAACCACCTCTACTTGAGCACTAGGTTGGCTTTCTCCAGGCACTTAGCTTGTGT
Source organism: Cedrela odorata (assembly GCA_035584115.1). Classification (NCBI taxonomy): domain Eukaryota; kingdom Viridiplantae; phylum Streptophyta; class Magnoliopsida; order Sapindales; family Meliaceae; genus Cedrela; species Cedrela odorata. The sequence goes on along the minus strand of JAXCLQ010000006.1, from coordinate 11,197,947 downwards.
CTTGACTTCTCTCGGTACTGGTACATATATAACACTTGAGCCCTGATTGCTTTAGTGTACCATTATACATTGTATTGATTGCCATCAATTCAACATTCTCGTTTGCTTTCATTCAAACATAATGTTTATTTTCAAACATTTATCCATTAAGAATATTTTATATTCACCCTCAGTTTTATTAAATACTAAAACTTTCAATAGTAATCGAAACAGTTACTAATAGTTTTTATACCCATTAAACCTTAATAATATTTTTGACAAAATAAAGGTTGGGTTTCCACTAGTAGGAACTTATCAGGACATTATTAGACCCATTTCAATAGCTGTAGCTTTAACCATATCTTTAGAGAGTGCTTTTGCAAATAGGTTAGCTAGATTATTATTTGATCTTATATAAACAACTGTAATTATGCCTTCAGAAATTAGCTGTCTAATGTATTCATGACGTAAGCTAATACGTCTATATATACCATTGTATATCTTGTTAAAAGCCTTAGACATTGTAGTTTCACTGTTACTGATTAATGAGATCGTTGGCATTGGTTGTGGCCACAATTTAATATCTAATAACATGTTTCTCTGCCATTCTGCATTTTTTCCTACAGTTGCCAGAGCAATAAACTCTGATTCCATAGTTGAATGAGTGATACAAGTTTGTTTCCTTAAAGCCCATGATATCGATTCTCTACCCAATGTAAACACCAATCCAGAAATGGATTTATCATCACCACTACTAGTTATCCAACTAGCATCAGAATATCTTTTTAGTACTGTTGGAAAGTTATTGTAAAACAATACTAAGCCTTTTGCTCTTTTTAAGTATCCAAGAACTCTTTTTATTGCCTTATAGGGGTCAACATTAGGTCTTTAAGTATACCTAGACAATTTACATGCTGAAAATGCAATATTAGGGCTAATACAGCATATGACATACATAAGACTTCCAATAGCACTAGCGTATTCTAATTGAACCACTGCTCTTCCTTCATTTTCAGTTAATTTTACTGAGACATTAATGGGGGTCTTGGCTTCCTTTTTAATTAAGTGATTAAATTTATTATTCACCTTTTCAATGTAATGTGATTGGCTTAATGTAAAATCCCCACTATGTCTTTTAACTTTAAAACCTAAGAAACTATCATCTTCTCCCAAATCTTTCATTTTAAATTAAGAATTTTAATATGGTTTCTTAGATGCCTAGCATATTAGTACTAATAATTAACATGTCATCCACATAAAGACATATAATAGTACCACGATTACTTGTGAATCTAGAATAGACACACTTATCTACATTGTTATGCTTAAATCCATGTGATAGTATAACATAATCAAATTTTTCATGCTATTGTTTTAGTGCCTATTTTAAACCACACAAATATTTCACTAACTTACAAACCTTTTCCTCTTTTCTAGACAGCATAAAATCTTCAGTTTGGTCCATATAAACTTCCTCATCCAAATCCCTATTCTAGAATGTTGTTTTAATATCCATTTGATTTACAAATAAATTGTTTATAGATAGCAAATCAATTAAGATTCGAATAGAAGTAATTCTTGCTATTGGTGCATAAGTATCAAAGAAATTAATTCCTTCCTTTTATTTAAACTCTTTAGCCACCAACCTTGCTTTAAAGGTTTGAATAGATCCATCGGTGTTGTATTTTCTTCTAACTACCCACTTACAACCAATATATTTAAAATCATGATGTAAATTTACCAATTTCCATGTATTATTTGAAATGATTGAATCAATCTAATCATTAATTTCTTCCTTCCAAAATGCAACATCTTTAGAAGTCATTACTTTACTAAATGTTTTTGGATCATCCTTTGTGTGACATTAGGATCTAATTCTTTTGGCTTTCTAGTTCTTTGACTTCTCTTAAGTTTACTATAAAGTTCACTAACTTTTCTTTTACCAATCATTGTTTGATTAATACAAACATCTTATGAAATTTCAGAGTTAAAACCAATTTTCATGTCTTTAGGACCATCACTTTGTGTAGTTCAATTACTTAAAGACACCATGAAGAAATTTATTATCTAAACACTCAACATCTCTAAATTCTACAATTATATTAGAATCCAAATATAATAATTTGTATGTTTTTGAATTCTCAACATAGCCAACAAATATACTTTATTCTACATTTATATTAGAATCCAAATCTAAATTTGTATGTTTTTGAATTCTTAACATAGCCGACAAATATACTTTTAAGTGCTCTTAGTCCTAATTTTTTTCTTATAGGTTTAATATCCTTATAAAAGGCTAAACAACTTATATTAGACTTCCTTCCTCTCCAAACATGATATGGAGAAACTTTTAGTTTCTTTGAAGGCACTTTGTTATTTATAAGACAATCTACAAGTAAAGCTTCTCCCTAGAAATTATTTGGTAATTTGGCATTTAGTAACATAGAGTTGATCATGTCTACTAATGTTCTATTTTTCCTTTTTGGCAATTCATTTTGTAGTGGGGTATATGGAGCAGTTCTTTGGTGGATTATGTCATTTTTCTCTCAAAAATTATCAAATTCAGTTGAAAAGTATTTCTCCACCTCTATCACTTCTCAATATATTTATCTTTTTCTCTTTTTGATTTTCAACCAAAGCTTTATAGGTTTTAAATGTGTCAAATGCTTGATCTTTTGTTCTTATTAAATAAACATGTGTATACTTAGAATAAGTATCTATGAATGTGATGAAATATATACTACCTCCTCTAGTAATTATTCCATTAAGCTCACAAATGTCAAAATGAATAAGTTCAAGTATTTTTGTAGATCTTTCTATACTTTAAAAGGCTTCTTTAATCACTTTTGCTTGTACAACCTCACATTTATTTTCATTATGTTTATCAAAAATTATATATCCTTTTTTTGACATATATTTTAAAGATCTATAACTATCATGTGTTAAACAATTATGCCACAATAAAGAAGAAGACTTTACAATGTAAATAAAAACATTATCTGTGTTAATATTATTAATAATCAGTTTGAACATACCATCACAAGAATAACTCTTTCTAACAAATTGTAATACCCCAAAATTTAAATTAAGGGAATTTTAGTCATTTTACATACTAGGGGCAATTTTGTTATATTATAAATTTATGTTGGGTATTGAAAACCGAGTAAGTAACTCTATATTAATGTTTACTTAGCTATTTGGAGTAATTTGATAACAATATATTAAGTTTAGAAAAAATTTATTTAAAGTTTTATCCGTGCAGCCGACCTTCAAACGAAAATTGGAATTGATTGAAAATTTTGATTAATAAACGGTTTATTTCTACTAAAAGAGGACTCGATAAGGATCGATATGAATTAAATTTGAGTTAAATCCAAGGTCGGATAAGAGAGAATCAAAGCCTAAATCAGAGTATATGTGTATAAAAATTTTAAAAGACATATTTACCCTTTTTTATTTAAGTTCTTTTTAATTTTTTAGGGGCAAATGAGTAATTTTTACATATTTTAATTGAAATAAAGTTGGGTAGAAACAATATCTAGGCATTCTTCATCTTTATCCTGAACTTTTCTTTCTCTTTAGTTTTTTAATTTTTTTTAATTTCCTTTAAATTACTCAATTTTCAACCGATTAAAGTTTTGTTTCTTGCTACTAATCACACATACATGACACAGGCTATATTCTAGGAACTTCATTTGAGTGATTTGATTGATGATTAAGCCAGGAGGAGAATAATGCTACTATTTATAATTTGTAGATTTTTAAAATTACTTGCAAATTGGACGTCTTAGGGTTAAATTGACCCTTAGGTACGATTCCTAACATCGTTATTATTGTATTTTTTCATTTTACAAAAATTATTGTTCATGATGGAAATCACTATTTATCGTAGACTATTTTGTTGATTATACTTATTTAGACTAGAACTAAACCAATTAGCTGTTGCATTAGGTGGAATTAAATTTTATCGAAAGATATAAATAGTGACAGTAGTGTTGCACTTGACTTAGATTTCAAAATAATGTGTTATTATGCAAAATTGGTTAGTAATAGTGAATTAAGTATAATCGACACCTCGATTATTAATCGTTAGATTCCAAATTGTAAAAGAAAATGGAATTCAAAAAAGGGGAAAAAATTGTAATACATCATTGTTATAATTAAACTTTAAATAGATGTACTTCAATTATTACGATAATTAGTATAAACATATTACAGATATGTCGAGGGAGCGGCCACCCAGCCATATTGATTTGATTTTTGTTTTGTATTTGGCGACACCTGTCGGTGAATTTTTACATGCTTTTTATTTTTTTAAAATTATTTTATAAAACTTAATATTTTACTAAATAAGGAATATGTTATTTATAAATTGATTTACATTCTGCTTTATATAGAAAATGAGACTTACTTTGAGCTTTATAGATATTGTTGTAGAGGAGTTGTTGAGATTTTGATTTTGAGGTCAAGAGGCGGCCGTTGTGTTTTGAATTGTGTTTTATTTTTGATTTCTGTATTTCTGATAATGTGCTAGCAATTATTTTAATTTCTACTTAACCTAGCCAAGAGATATAAAATGAGAAGTTTATGTGCTTTAAAAGTACATTCTGATTTGTGTTCTGTGGAGGTATAGGTACATGTGAGAAGTCGGGGGCGAAAGGCGGTCTGATATCTGACCCGAAATCTGTACACATTTCTGCATATTATTTTATTTTCATTTGACTATTTAAAATAATTTCTAAAAATTATTATAATATGTAGTGGATGTCTTGTTAGTATGATTTTTGTTTGAAATTGATTTTAACTTTAAACATATTTTATGTCGAAATTGAATTTACTTAAAATTTTCATTTCAGTATCCACTCACTGAATTTTCTCCAAAACTCACCCCACCACAATTTTTAGTATTTGCATAATTTTCTTCTTAGTAAAGATTTTAAGAGATATCTGTGAAGAGTATTGAGATTCTAGATTTTCCATGCAGTCACCTAGGGGTTAATTTTTTATTTATTTTGTAAATTAGGCACAACACCCAATTATGTATACACATTATAGGTGTCTTTTGTACATTCCTGTGCATATATTATTTTGTATATGAGTATCGTGGTATATGTCTGTCATGGTGTTGATGGACACAGATCCCTCAGTATATGTTTATGAAATCATGTATATGATTGTATTTATCTGCATTACAATGTTACATGATTAAATTTGTTTGAGGCTTATAGGGTGAGATATCCCTACCTCTATGTCATTACTATACCGATTTACCAGTGTGTGACATAAACATACCATTCTTATACAGAATTAACTTTTCTGCCTTAAGAATAGCTTTAAAGTCCTTCTTACAAAGTAAATCAGTAGATACAAGATTCTTTTTTACATTGAGAACATGAAAAACATTAACAAGAATGAGTTTCTTTCCATAAGTGAATTATAGTTCCGCTATTCCTTTGCCATAAACCTTTGCTTTATTTCCATTTCCCATTGACACTTTCTCCTTTAGTTGCATTCACATAACTCTTGAATTGATTTTTTTTCATTGCAAACATGTATTGTAGCTCCCGAGTCATACCACCAGACAATTGATTTAGTCACTTCAATCATGTGTAGTTCAACAATCATGCCGATCTTCATTTCAGAAACTATAACAACTAATTCTGGAATAGACTCTTTTTCAACCACACTTGTTTTAGCATAATTCTCAATTTTTTGCTTTTTCCAATATCTATAATCCTTTTTGATATGCCTCTTTTTCCCACAATGATAGCAAATTTGTTATTGTTTCCTTGGTTATTCTTATAGACCTGGTTGTTCTTGTTGAAACCACCATCATAATCAATTTTTCGTTTTTACGTATGATTTTTTGGTGTTTTAGTGTTTTAGTGTCATTCTTAACATTATATACTTTTCAACCAAAATCCTTAACATATTCTTTTTTCTCAAATTCAAGTTTCTTCCTCAATTTGTATATGTTTAAGAAGTTGGTCAATTGAAAGATCTTCTGAAGTATTTAATAATTTTTTTCTGTAACTATTCCAAGATGAAGGCATTTTTGCCATAGTTCTAGGTACTTGTAATGGTTCAAAAACATTTACTTTCAAATCTTAATTTAAACACTAAAACTTATAGTTCATCAACTTAAGTCATCACAGACTTATTTTTAATTATTTTATACTTAAAGTATTTCATAGAAAGGAATTTCTCTGTATATCGTCTTTTTGTAGTGTATTTTGCTTCCAATACTTTCCAGATGTCCTTAGGAGACCTTTTGGTGTAGGGATTTTTGGAAGATTTCATCCAATATGTAGAACACAACCAATTCAGTAAGGAAAAAGGTGGTCTTATCTTTTTGCAAGGTATAATTGGTGCCATCAAATCGCTTCAATTTGTACATGTCTTGGTTGATCATTTTTGTGTATATAGACTCTGTCTTAGAAAATTTTATAAAAATAATTACTTAAGATTGTTATGAAAACTGTATATTGAAGTAAAAAGAACATAACTTTGAGGCGTAAACTACACTTTCTTTAAGATAATTATTATCTCCAATTTGTTGTCGAGTTAAGACAATATACCTCTATGACAAAATCAAGAAATCAAACAAGAATTTCAGAGAATATAGAAGAAGAAGAAGAAGAAAGAATATGAGTTATTTTACTGTAGAGGAGGGTATAACTTATATATAGAGACTGAACATATACAAATCCAAATGTTGTATCAGTTCAAAAAAGGAACTTTTTGGATTTGAATACCAAAAGTTGTACCAATTCATAACAAATAATTTAAATATTAAACTATATTTTAAACATTTTTTGGATTAAAAACCAAAAATTGTATCCATTTCATTAAAGCATAGTTTAATTACTCTCTTACAATATTTGACTTTCAAATATTAAATGCAAAAAAAATTTTCTCTTTCTTGAATTTTTTAATCATAATTAATTAATTAACCTTAGCCATTGATTCAAAATAAATGGACAATATCTAATTGAAAATTTGACACTTGGCAACATCACATGGTGTCATTTGTCAAATAAGGATTTATTTGATTAAATAACAATTATTCAATCATTAATAAATAAACCATTTATTTGTTAATATCCTTGTAATAAAATATCTTTTCCTAGTCTCCGTATTTTTGTAAATCATATTTATGTAATCCGAATTATTACCAAAATATTTTTCATACATATGTGTGCTAGCATGTCTTAACCAGAAAATTAAAATTTTACAATAAAAAATTAAATTGGAATCCAATTAAAGTATCGTAACAATATAATTAACTAATTTAATGAATATTGTACATGGCAATAACCATCAACATAAAGTAATCGATTATGTATGTGACAGCATGGGTTTACTGTGAACTGGACATAAGAGATACGAACCATTTTACATCACTTCGATACAACTCCTTGTAACCGAAGTTCCCAATGATCATGAGCACATTCTAACAAGATGTCACGATCCCCAGACATAAATAAATCAATATTCAAGATAAACTAATTTAGTCATACGTGCAGGCAGTAAAGTTCCTCTACTTTCGACTCCCGATCAAGTGCCAGTCATAAAATAGTTAAATCTCTAACTTGATCATAGGAACAAAAAGTCAAATCATATACAGAATTCGTATATCCGAAAACATCTTTTTCAGAAATACGTACTTTGGTCAGAGATTTCATTTCCCATGTATGACATCCCCACTTACGATCTCAAGCTTCAATATCTAAACTAGCAGATTTCATCTAGGTCATCACTTATCCTTATATACTAAGAACACATTACCAGCAAGCTTCTTTCATCAGGCGTGGCTAGCCAGATGCGATATACACAAGTGAACGATGTGTTTTAACGCAAATAACAGTCGTAACACTTCAGGTTAAAGGACTAGTGGTACGCTAGTACAGCTATGCGACGTAGGGTGATCACAGGTTCCAGGTCGACTTGAAATCTTATAGAACTGAACCGATTTACTTTGGTTCTGGTTCCCTATCTTTTGGAACTGACCTAAACTGCTAAACCGAACCCAACACACTTGACCCATATTCGACCCAACCCAACCCAACAAAAAAAAAAAAAAAACTGCCTTAATATACGACTATTCGAACACCCCTAAATTTTTCTCTCTTCTCTTCAACCTTCATTCATCTCTTCTCCAAATCCCAGCAAAATTTCATTCGTGGCGTGGACCATGCTAGCTTGGTTGATATAGCAATAATCAAACGTCTTCAAGCAAGAATTTCTTTGGGTATAGGCTCAAATCTCTCTGCTCATGTAACTTTGAAACGTTTATGATTTTCTTTTTCTATTCCTTTTTATTTTGTTTTTTAATGTTCTTATCTTTTGAGATTTTGACAAGATCTGACTAATTTTCGATTCTACGTAATCGCGTGATTTTCAGAAGGTGATTTGTGTTTTCCTTTATATTATTACTATGTTGTTTTGATTTTGAATTTTTGCTTAAGTTAGTGTGGTGTTTATTTTATTTATTTTTTAATAATTAGGTTGTGCAAGGGATAATTAGTGAATTGAAATCGCAAGGTGCGTTGTCAAGGAGTAATTCAAGGGTTTTATTTTTTCACTAGCTACATATTGTGGACTTTTTAAGGTTGGTTGATTGATAATTTGATACACTATAATTGTTATCTTTTCTGCGTGTAGTGTTTGTGTTTCTTAAACTGAAACCTTTTTACAAATTGCAAAGTTGATATGTATTTATTTAGCTTTCAACAAGAAACTGTATTAGACAAAACACACTAAAAAATGCACTAACATGACCATGAGAGAGTTAAAATTAAAATTAGAGTGCTTCATAGTTCCTACTTTTTATATTAATGGTCTTATATTGTTTTATACATGATACTTCTTATTGATTTTAATGAAATTCTGCTGTCTCCATGTTTATAGTGAAGGTTTAAGTTAGAGATTAATTTAGAGACTCACCTTCAATTACCCGTTATTTAAGAAATCTAACTAACAAAAAGGATAAAAATTTGTTAAAAATGGAAGAGTAGTTAAAAATTGAAAGGCCGATGGATCTGAAAAGAGATGAATGGCATGGCATGTTTGCCAAGAGCACATAGAATAGACACTTGCAGAGGATAGATGAACAATAAAGTTTTGTTTTAGAGTCAATACTCATTCTTATTCAATTAGTGCAACAAATAAAACAACACAAATTAAAGTAGCGGTCGTAATTCAAGTCACATAGTAACAACCTTATTAAAACAGTGCATAATGGTTGCTCACAATACTAGACAACTAATTTATTCATACAAAGTAGTAGTAGTAGTAGGAGTTAAGCACTTCATAGTTCGCGAATCCTGTCTACCATGATATTATTATTCCTTGTGCAGTTCCTTTAGAAAATCTCCGTTGTCAACAAGGACCTACATATCCACACAAGGAAAATTATAATATGATTGAACTTTCTAATAAATGAAAATACTACTAAAATATAGGTAGGTTGCGCGAAACATATTAAACACAAACAATATGAGAAAACTTATCGTTTTCCGGCCATCTAGGTCTAGAAAAGAGGTAATTTTGGTATTGATTCCAGGAATTGGTCCAGGTTGTCAAGTTATCTTCCCTCTAAGCTCGAGTAACCACATTGACAACCTCACCACTTTTGTATACATCATTAGTACTAATAACAACCTACAGAATATACCACAATCATCAAAAAAATGTTTCTCAAATGAAGAAAATGGCATAAGGCTTCCACTAGAAGTGCTAAAATACCTGTGCATATGCATTTCCCTTAGTATACTCAGTAACACCATAGTTATAAGTTAACTCCAGAATAGTAGTCTCATATTCATCAGCTTATCCAACCATAGCCAGGGTATACTGTAATATAAATGACAGTACCAAAATGAGGGAAAAATCTGTAAGCCTTTCAATAATCCAAAACTATTAAGGCTTCTGTACATTAAAATAAAATCTTTAAATGAAGAGAAAGTTCACCTTGTATTGAGGATTATCAACCTTCCTTAAAAGCTTTAAGTGCTAGATTCCTCTTTCTTTCAACATAGGGAATTAAAAAGCAAAGCACAAGATATTTTAAAAACATTAAAGCTCAGGCAATTGGACAAGAAATTAATGAAAAAAAAACACTGACATGCATGTGCAGTACAAGACAATAACCAATATGTCACCACCTTCCTAACACCGGTTGAGTCATAAATATGTTAAAAAAATAGCTTATATACTTGCTATAAGCATTCATTTCGTGTGCACCTGTTTTCCAAGAAAAACTTTAGTCATTCAAGATGATAATCTAACAGCTTTAGTAAACGGTAATGGACTGTTAGATTCATAGTTGAACCACTCATTGCAGTAGGTTCATTGCAATATCTCTTTTTGTCCACTCACTTCAAGTTCATTGATGTTTAGAGATTTACAAAATCAAAGCAACTGCATGTTGTGGCATTTAAGGCTTCTCTTTTCTCTTTCCATAAAATCCTTATCAATTGATACAAGTTGATGATTCTTTTGAAATTCCTTGCAAGTAAACAACTAAAACTTCTTGTCCTCTTGCTAATGATTTTGCAACTTAATTCAACATAAATTGTTGTATCCTCTACCTCTACATCATATACTAAGAACATACTTATAAGTATTTATTTTTATTTAGCATTAAAAAACACAGAAAACAATTAAGTTGTTTAGCAAACAATATTTCTATTTAACGAACTAAATTTTATAACTCTCTAGCATTGTTTAAACTAGTTGGAGTTAGAATTGGAGTTGGAGTAGAGGGGATCTTCTAGGGTAAGGAAAGCTATTTAATTAATTGATGGGGTTACTATACTATACCACCCAATTAAAGTGAACTATATAGGTCAATTCAAAAGTAGAGAACCATAATATTTATGCTTTCTACAAGTTTTACAACCATCATATTATTAGTACTTAAATTGTCTTATCAATGATTCTTGACTGTCTAATTATTGTAACTTAGCCTCTTACACCCTCTTGTTCTAAGACTCCCTTTCCAGCCATTAGTGCTTGCTAGCTAGCTTAACTTCCACTATAAATATACCAGATATTTCACACCATCTTGCATACTAAATTCAATTGAGTGGTCAACGAGTACTACACTCTCAATATTGGCCTTAGCCTTAGAAATTCAAATAAAAAGAAATAGATCAGCTAGAGTACTGATGGTAGGATATAGCAAGTAGAGGAAATCTTCTTCTTGCTTCTCTATATTCAACATATTCAAGGCTTGCTGTTCATACGACAGAGATGATATAAGCGAAGACGGCTATTACGTGAGAAAGATATGTAAAAGTGATGAAGATGGCAGATTTTCAATTGCTAAACTTAGTATTGATCGCAAAGCTTCAACTTTCATTGCCAGATTCTATGAAAGTCGTGTTTCTGTTGCTGCTTAATTAGTAGCTTCAATATATTATTATTCTTCCACTGTTTGTTATGTTTTCTACTAATTTCTTTGTAATTGATTTGACGTGATCAGATGACCACCTTAGTTCCAAAATTGTATGTAGGTTATATTAATAATGAGAACAATAATTAATATTAATGTTAAAAGTAGTTAGTTAAATAGAAATATGAAGTTATTTATTATACTTGGTTAATTGTTTAATATTTGGTTAAGATTTTACTACTTGTTTTGTTAATGTTTTAATTTTTATTTAGTTTGTAAGAATATTTGAGTTATTAATCTAAAATGCATATCTTTTGCAGTTCTATAAGTTTTCAAAAGCGAAAATAAATGTTAGTGGTGAAGATAATCAAGCTACTTCCTAAGTATTTCAAACTCGTAAAAATACTTATGATATGTGGGATCATTTTAAATGTGTAAATAATCAAAATATTAGTATTACTGCAAATAATAAAAGTAATTATTGTGAGAAGATATTAGCATACAAAGTTCGAAGAGGTACTTCTACAATGAGAAAACATGTTGATAAATGTTCTAGGTATCCTTGTAATATTGATAAGAAGTAAAGGTTGATTGTAGGCAAGTCTTGTGACACTGATGAAGATAGTACTCTTACCACATAGAAATATAATCAAGAGTATTGTAGATTAATGCTTGCTAAAATGATTATGAAAGATGAACTCCCTTTTCTTATAGTAGAATATGAAGGTTTTAGGGAATTTGTGAATGCTTTGCAACCTCAATTTAAAATTTTTTCTCACTTAACTATTACTAGAGAATGCATGAAAATATATATGAGTGAGAAGACTAGTTTGCGAGAATGCTTTAAATCCATGAATGCAAGAATTGCTTTAACTACGGATATTTGGACTTTATTCAAAATCTTAGTTATCTATGTCTCACTGCACATTTTATTGATAATGATTGGACTTTTAACAAAAGAATTCTGAATTTTGTTGAAATGCCTAGTCATAAAGGGAAAGACATAAGAAAAATTGTAGAATTATGCATTCAAGAATGGAGAATTGATGATAAAGTGTCTACGATCACAATAGACAATGCTAGTTCTAATGATGTGGCAATTGCATATTTGAAGGGTAGACTTCCAAACTTAATTTTTGGTAAGGACTATCTTCATATAAGATGTGCTGCTCATATTTTGAATTTGATTGTTAAGGATGAGCTTGAAAAAATTAGAAACTTTACCAGTCGGATTCATAGTGTGGTGAAATATGTAAGGAGTTCTCCAGCAATAGCCCAACAATTTAAATTGTGTGTTGAGAGAGAAAGGATTACTAATAATGGTAAGGTCTTTCTTAATGTTTCAACTAGGTTAAACTCTACTTACCTAATGTTAGAAACAACCATAGTATTTCAAAAAGCATTTGATAGGATGGAGGATGATGATTTAGCCTATAAGTCTGAACTTGAGAGTGATGGCGGTGTTTCAACTTGGGATGATTGGCAAAAGGCAAAAACTTTAGCAAGATTTTTAAAGAAGTTTTATGTTACTACTTAAAAAATGTCAGGATTATTATATATCACTTCTAATGGTTATGTTCATGATATTGTTTCCATCCTTAGTTGCATGAATGAATGGGCAAACGATACTAATCCGTACGTTAGAAGTATGTATTTGAAAATGAAATAAAAGTTCGACAAGTATTAAGGTGATGTTGATAAGACAAACATTATGATTGTCATTGTAGCTGTTTTGGATCTTAATTATAGAATATATGTGGCAAAGATTTTTTACAAGAGACTTTTTGGTAATGATACTGCAAAATTGCAAGAGAAATGTACACATGTTAAAGATGTCTTGCATTGTTTGTTTGAGTTTTATGATGGTGGTTACAAAATTTTAGAACCAAATAATTTATCTGGAAGCTTAAGTGTGATAGAGGAGATAGTGGTGTTCATGGTAATGATGATGACATACATATTCAAGATGAATTAAAATGGTTTATAAGAGATGAAGAAAATGTAGAGCTTAAATCAGAGTTGAAAAAGTACTTTAAAGAAACTTGTGAAGATGATGGGAAAAATCTTGATGTCTTAACTTGGTGGAAAAGTAATAGGTTCAAGTACAAAGTTCTTTCTCATATTGCAAGAGATGTGTTGACGATTCACGTGTCCATTGTTGTCCCAGAGTCAACTTTTAGTACATCTAGTCATGTGTTTAATCCATTTCGAAGTTGCTTAACTCCAAAAGTTCTGCAGTCATTAATTTGTACTTAAGATTGGTTACAAGCTTCACCGATGCCTATAAATTTTGAAGAATTGCTTGAGATGCTGAACGATATGATTCTGGTAAGGCTAATTATGTAATTACATTTTTTAACATATTATTTTACTTAATGATTTGACACTCTTATAAAACTTAATGATTCTTTTAAGTTGTATTTTAACTGCAACCGCAGCGGTAGATGCATTTTTGTAGAATTTATAGACAAAGTTAAAGAGATTGCCAAGAAACATGGATTTGATACATGGTATTATAATCGTGACTAATATAAATGAATATTACTTGTTAAATAATTTTTACCTCAATGTTGCTATTAATGCACATGTTTTGTTATTCTAATCTTTATTTATGGGGCTCGTTGTCATTTGTTGATTTTGGCTTTTACCTTAAGAATTTTCATTATGTACTGAATATTGCTATATATGCAATGGTAAGATAACAAAATCTTTGTTTAATTATATGTGGGTGTAGGTGTGGGTGTGGGTGTGTGTGTGTGTGTGAGAGAGAGAGAGGGTGTTCTATTGCCGCATCATCCATTGCTTAATTATGATGCTTTTCTCTCATAGGTTTTTGGTGCTCTTAGTCAACTGAAATGTGGCAGTGAAGTATGGGAACGTGTTTTATTAAAATCTTTGGAACTTTTAACGGACTTGAATGATGAGCCATTGGCAGCAACCATAGATTTTATATTTAAAACTGGATCCCATTGTCAACATTTTCCTGAAGCAGTATGCATCTTTTACATCATCATTAAACTCTCTTTTCCAGGTATAGTTTCCCTTAAGTTTATTAAACCTCATTTCTTATCATCTGTATGTTAGATCAGTTCGTGTTAGGCTTAAAAATTAGGGTGCATAGGTGTCTCCTTGTGTTCTTGATTTTTTAGGTAAAACTGTAAATAGTTTGGAAGATGTTGCTGAAACCATACTTAGAGATATTGATTGTGATGATGATTATGGTGACAATTGCTCTACTGTGTCAGTTTGGCTCTTCATGTTTGGTGAGAATGAGCCTACTTCTGCATTAAAATAGTTAAAATTGAGTGGATATATGATTTGCTTGTAATATATCAAGAACTTTATCATCAAATATTCATTTAAAAATTTTACTGTAAGAATGGCTTGGGAGTTGTATTCTAGACCACTATAAAAGGAGCTGCATTTTATTAACTGAGTTGTGTTTATATTTGATACTTGAAGTGACTAGCTTTTATGCTAGGGTTGAATTCTGATTATCTAATATCAGTAGTCGAAAGAGAAGTAGAGAACTAGATTAAAGTTGTTAAATTTTATAATTATTCTTTCTTTTAATTGACATGAAAGTCCTTGATTGGTTGGTATTAGAACTTTATTGGTTGTTTATAGTTAGATAGATTTTAATACGCATATTTGATAAATAGGATACTTTATTTTCGAACTGAAACTGAACTGAAACCGAACTGAAACCGAAAAACAGGGAATCCTGTTAAATAGAGTAGGTTCCAGTTTCAAAATTTAGAAATTGAATTTATTTAGGAAAAGTTCTAATTCTGAGTAGAACCGGAACCGAAATATATTTTGAACACCCTTAGTATGACTATCATTAACTGTAGATAATCACCCATGTGATTCATCATGTTTAATCACGTTCAATAGCACGTTCTCCAATATATCACCTATATTTATACTTTTGTAATATAAGACTCGTCACCCAACTATTAGTATCCAATATAAATCATTAACAGTGTCAAACATACTAATCATGCAATGTCATATTCTTATATAATATCACCTCAATCGAGAATTGATTCGGATGTATTTAAATCAAATACTTTGTACTCATATCTACAACTCTTTGTAGATAGAGTCTTAATATCATAATACATCACAGAATCTCATTGTGCATTAATCGTAAACAATTTTATAATTAATTACAGAAATATATTTATTTATAAGAAATGATATCTCTGAACTATAAAATACGATTAATTCTAGTGCATATCTCCAACAAATATTTGTAAATTATTTTTAATATTATTTTGACAAAATATTTTTGTGAAGATATTTGGTTAGGTGCTCTGTTTACTTTTCATTGAATCCGAATCTAAATCTTTTATTAAAATTAAAATTTAAAAAAAAATACTTCAAATCATATAGTTAAAGTCATTTGCATGTCGAAAAACAAGTTAGTGATTAATTCAATTGTTAACAAATACAAGCAATATATATTTTATTTCAATAAATACATGGAAGTCAAAACTCAAAACAGATGAATTTACACACACTAATATATTTTGACATTCTCTAATATACTCTATCAAATCTTTTTGTAAGGCCTATATCCACTCCAACACCCTTAAAATTAACCGAATCAAGAGTAATATCGTTATGGCACAAAGTCTGTTTATTAAAAATTAAATAAATTCTCCGTTTTTTCTTTAAAATCTACAAATTAACCTGTAAAATAGCAAATCAAACTCACAACAACAGCATACCAAACCGGCAAAGAAGGAGAAACAGAGAAGAGCATGCCGTTATATGTTGGGCTGCACGTGGCCTTCGCACAACCACGCATGCCACAGTATTTTCGTTTTTTTTTATTTTAATACTATTTTTTCATCACATTGCTATGTATATAAAAGTAAAAGTAATTTGCCGGTCAATTAGAACCAATTAACAGGCAAAACTAACGGCGATACGATGAAGATGCATTTCAGGATTTTTAACGTAGTAATTAAAAAAAAACAATTAATACTGGCGTGCGGTGCATTTCAGGATTCGATATTCAAAAGCTTAACAGAGTAGGTCCAATTGATCAACATGATTTTTTTCTATTTTGATGTCTCTGAAAAACAACGTGTATTTAATTGTCAAACAAAACAAGCACTTTTCATGGAAGTACTTAATATTAAAGTCCTTCTAGCTATAGCTTTTTTCAAATTTCTGGCATTTTCTTGTCGCCTAGGAAAGATCAATTCGTCACTTTGCGTGGAAGCAAAATGTTGACTAATAACTACACATAAATTAATATATACGGTAAATGAAATCATCTTCTTCTTTTTTTCAGAAAAAAAAATTATATTAAAAACATATCAAAGTTTGGTGTTAATGGTATTAGTTGTTAATGATATATTAAATAAATATTTTATTTTGGAGAAAGTTCACATGAGTTTTGTTCAATAAAATTTTAATTATTTAGTTAAAAAAAATATATAATAATATTTCTGATTTTTTAAAATAATTATTATTAGTTGTATTAAGTAATAATATATTGTGGAAAAAAATTAATCAAATATTTAATAAATTATATTTGTATAAGTGATGTAAATTTTAAAAGTAGGATATCTATATGCAAATTTCATTGGTTAAGTGTAAGTGATAGAATATACCGACTATAATAGTTATTAAAAGTAATTTATATGTTATAATAAAATTAAACAATAATATAAATATATTAAATAAGAAAATTGATTATCAAATTTTAAATTTAAAAAAAAAAAAAACTTCAAAATAAACTATAAAAGGAGGTGATTTAGCCAAAAGTAATTTTATTTAAAATGATTTACAAATTAATTTTAATGTATCAAAATTATTGTCAATCTTTTCGACAAGGCTAATTTAACATGTACAACACACTTTTGGTACAAACGGTGCCAATCCGTATATTCAATCGTACAAGTATTTATTGTCCCCATTACATACAACAATGTGGATGTGGATAAGTGAATAACCTTATTAGATCATGTTACTTTTGTACTCTAAAATCACATTATATAAATTATTTTTGACATTATAAAAAAAATAAAATAAAATTTTGATTACACGACATATATGTACATTTAAAAATGTATTTATGCGGTAAAAAATGTCTATATATATATATATTGTTGGGTATATAGTCCAAGGCGTAATTTATGTCCAAAAAGGAGGTCCCGATTATAATAAGGGAAGAAACGCCTCGAAACTAGAAGAGAAGACTTAAAAGCAATCAAGACTAAGATCTTGCAACGACTTGATGAGACCCACATGAGCTCTATTATTAGACCTTTCTCTATAAGCCTCGAATCAGTGTAAAGACCTCGGTCATCTGAAAAAATCTAGTCAGTAAAAAAGGCTTCAGGTCGGTATTCTAAAAAGCAATTCCAAGATCTCAGTACCGAGGTCTCGAATGGAATTTATCAAAGGTCTCGGATGGGTACAAGAATTCGTCTCAGCTAGTTGAAGAAACCTCATGTAGTGGTTTCCGAGACTTCATTATAATTATGTATCTGTGAATGATTCGTTTCCTTCTCGTATTTTTCTTAGATTATTATACAATAAGGATTCTTACCAAGTAAAACTCTTACATAATAAGAATCTCAAGCCCATTGAACATAATTAATGCAAAAAGGGCATTAGATAGCACTAAATCTGAAGGCCGATATTTTTCTAATGGAATTTTTGTAATTCTCGCATAACGAGATACTATTCTTGGATTCCATAGAATTTTACTATATTTAAGAGACTTGAGTACCTATAAAAGGAGACCACAAATAACCAAGTATAAATAATGAAACCCTGGTATTAGCAGTTAATATTATCCTCAACTCTGTCTTTCATCACAAAAAGTAAAACTCTAATTTAAGTATCGAAGGATTTTTGTCGAATAATCAGCTTTCACCCATTTAACTCTCAGTGTGATTGCAGGTTAAATAATCAATCAATGGGAAGAAGATCATTGCTAGTGCACTAAGTCCATAAAAGAATTTTTGTTACATCAGCATCTAGCACTGTCTATGGGAACCTTGAACGAAAAGTCAAAAATCAACATTGATAAGAAATTATGGCTACTTCACAAACATATGTCACCAAAAATCGGGCAACAACAAAAGGGAATCCATGCGACAATGCCATTGAGGAGAATTCAGCTATTAATCAGAATATAGGTGATCAGCCGCTACCTTTGAAGGGCATAAATCATTATTCGGAGGCTTCGTCATCACATCAAATTCCTCTTTTCCTAGAAATAGCGGAGACAGTCTGATTGGCCAAGAGATTAACTGAGAACAAGAAGTATCATACAGAAAAGGACAAACAGATTCAAGTTTTAGCATAGGGAGTGGCAAGAATGAAGAAGATACTCCAGACCGGTTCTCTAGTGATGGAGACACCCAAACTGGCAGAAACTATTAAAAGTAGTGTGCCAGATGCTTTGCGCACCATGAACCATGGAACTGAATATCGATATAACATTGCTAGGAGAAAGTATAATGCTTTAGAAAAAGGGAAATGGAAGATTTTTGGTCATCCGCCCAAGGGACTAAAGGATGGTAATGATGTTTTAAAGCTCCACGACGAACACCCCCAAGCATTTGAATATTCGCCTGATAATTCAGCGATCGTCCATAAGAGAAGATCGAGTAACAACTTTGGTCAAAAGGACATGATGAAGTTTCTTGATCAGAAGCAACAAAGGGAAGGCTCACTGCAAAGTCCACCCCGAAGAAGGAAATCTAAAGAAGATGATAATCATGTTGAGAATCTTAAGGCCTAACCTAGAAAACTGGTCGAGGAGTTAGAAGACCAGAAGAAAAGAGAGCAGTAAAAAAGAGGCGAGCCGGCACCAATGATAAGGTCGTACTCTAAATCCCTTTTTCATAAAAAAAATATTAAATCTTGTTCTTCCCATGAAGTTCAAGATGCCCTAGATAAATCCTTTTATAGGGAAAACCAACCCCTCCCTACACATGGATGAGTCCTAGATGAGTCATCTATTCTCGCTAACATTGGAAGGATAAGCAAGAAAATGGTTCACCAGTCGGACTCCTAGCAACATTAATAGTTTTGAACAATTATTGTAGCAATTGGAGGCCCAACAAAGGGACCGGTGGAAAACTCTGTGAGAGACACATACATTGTCTTGAAGTTAGGGTGCTTTTCCCCCTCATGAAGCATCCCATCATACTACTCTCTCCTCGACGCCAGGGCTGACATCCTAGAGCCTTATACAACTAAGTCAAATTCAAGTCTAGGTATCAGCCTTAGAACGTCTCACAAGTCAGGTCAATGCTATCATTGACCCACTCACGAAGTTAAGCTCCCAACACCTCTTTATCCTCCTCGATCTTTCTGGCCAGGAGTGAGTTCCTCTATCTCTCCACATCCAAGCTTTTCCGAAGCTCCTCGCACACCTTATCAAAATCTTAGAGAAGCCTCTAACCCTCCTCTCTTAAGCTATTTAACTCAGATCCCAGAGCTTCAACCCTCCTATTAGCCTTGGAGTAAAATGATTTAACAGTGACCACCCTAACCTGGAGCTCTTCTCGCTCTTGAACCATTTGTCCAAGGTCGGATTCAAACTTGTTCCTCTCCAATGCCAAGTTCTCTTCTGCCTTCTTAGATCTCTTTTAAGCCTTAGGCACCCTAGAAAAATCATCCACAAGGGCACCATACTGCAACATGGTTGAGTAGAAAAGCTGAAAGTCATCAACATACAAAATTGTCAAGAGACGAGTTACAATAAGCTTCATCTATTCTACAAAATTAAGAGGAAGTAAACTTACCCAGCCCAACCACTTCATTTGGAAATTCAATAACGACTCGTCCAAGAGCCCAGTAATATCTTCAGAAAATTTATAGCTAATGCTCTGGACATGCAGATTGATGCAGGGAAGGAAGTGCTTAAAAAACTCTCTCTTCTCAGCAAGAAGATCCTCTAGAAGAAGCTGAAGTGGTTTGGCTAGCTCCTTGTCGGCCTAGCTGAACATCTACTTTTCTTTTGAGATCTTTTTAGGAGAGATCTCAAAAGATGCAGCTACAGCCTTACTCTTCCCCTTTCCTTTATCCACAGGGGGAGCTGGAGGAGGTGCTGGACCTCGGATTACTACCCTTTTATTAAGGGCTTGGGGGTGAGTTGAGCTAAAGGCACCAGCAACCTTAGAAGATCCTGAAACTTTATACTAGACCTTTTGGGCAGCCTTTGGAGGCTGAGAAGCCTTCCCAGCTCTCTTCTCCTAAGCCAGTCTTTGCAAGACCTCAAAGGGGTTTGGAGGAGGATTTTTGGAAGCCATCTCGCCTACAAGAACAAATAAAGCCAAGGTCAGATACTGTAGTTTGAACACAAGAACAAGTGATCTCAAGATAGTTACCTTTCTGGATGGCCTTTTCCGAGGTCCCTAGATACACAAAAATCTACGAGACTTAACAAGATTATCTCATCATTTAAAAGAAAAATGCTATGGTCAAACACTAAAGACTTAGTCAACCTTACCCTCTCTCGGCTACAAAGATCTAACTCAGGCAAGCCACTCTAGGTGACTGCTTCTTCAAAAGGTCTTAGCACTCTGGGGTTGGGAGTGGAATTCTAGTCTCCAACAAAAAACCACTTCTTCTTCCAGTTCTTGTTGAAGTTGGGGTTACCAGTAATGAAGTTCGCCTCGTTCAGTCGGTTTTGAAGATAAAACCACCCTGAGGTTCTAATTGGATTTCTTTTTAGTATATACATAAACTCGATCTCCTCGAGAGTGGGGGCAAAATTAGAAATTTGATGTCATAAGACAAACAAATCTGACAGAATCCTCCAACTATTTAAGTTCAGTTAATAAGGAGGAATCTTAAAGAAAGCAAGAATTTGAGTAAAATAATCTTGAAAGAGAAGCATAATTCCTAGATGTAAGAATTCCTCATTGAAAGCTATCTCCCCCTCAGGTGGATAGCTTAGAAGTTCATCTACCTCTAAAACTCTAAGATAAACTCCTTCGGAAATACTATACAACCTAGTATAAATCTTTAAATCTAATTCTGTTATAACAGAAGGGAACCCATCTACCTTAAATTGTGTTAAGTTTCGCCTCACTGTAATAAAAGGTGGAATATGGACTATAGCATGTCTCTCACCAGAGTCTTTTCCTCAGAAGTCATCTCTGTATTTCACAGAAGAAAAATAGATAATTAAAGGCTGCTCCAAGATCATCAACAACTCATAGGGTTGTGCCTAAAGGTCTCTAAACCAAAGTGATTATTTACCAATTGCCTCAATCAACCAACTACGCTACAAAATCAACCATAATAAGTAAAGAAAATTGAGACTTACTGTTTATAATTGCTGAAGGGAAGAACTTGAAAAAATTATCGAAAATTTGAAACTTTACTGCTGTAGGAGTTATTTGAAGCACAAAAAAAATGATGGCGTAAAGGTGAAGACAGAAAAAAGTGAAAAAGTAATAAGGAAAGGTACTTAAAGGAATGAAGGAACCCCAAACGTTAATGCACGTTACAAGATCAATAGATGGGATCATGTCACGACAGAAGAGTAGTTGAGGAGATTTTCTCATTAATGAGAGAGGGGGCAGTCATCATTTAAGTCTGATAGATAGATGTATCTTTTCAAAGTCAAGCCATTAGTTTTTGTTAAAAACAGTTAACTTTTTTACTAAAACTAAAGGACTTAATGTTGGGTATATAGCCCAGAGCGTAATTTAGGCTCAAAAAGTAAGGCCCGGTTATAGTAAGGGAAGAATATCTCAGAACCAAAAGAGAAGACTCAAAAGCAATTAGGGCTAAGACCTCACAAAGACTTGATGAAGCCCACAAGAGCTCCATTCCAAGAACTTTCTCCATAGACCTCGGATTGGTGTAAAGACCTCGGTCATTTGAGAAAATCTGGTTGGTAAAAAAGGTCTCTGGTTTGTATTCTAAAAAACAATCCCAAGGTCTCGACACGGTGGTCTCGAATGGAATTTATCAAAGGTCTCAAATGGGTACAAGAATTCATCTCAACTAGTCGAAGAAACCTCACGTAGTGGTTTTCGAGACCTCATTACAATTACGTATCTGTAAAGGAATAGTTTCCTTCCCATATTTTTCCCTGATTATTATACAGTAAGGATTCTTACTAAGTAAAACTCTTACATAATAAGAATCTCAAGCCCATTGAACATAATCTATGCAAAAGGGGCATGAGATCACACTAAATTCTGAGGCCGATGCTTCTCTAATAGAATCTCCGTGATTCTCACATAACGAGATACCTATTCTCGGATTCC
Source organism: Cedrela odorata (assembly GCA_035584115.1). Lineage (NCBI taxonomy): Eukaryota > Viridiplantae > Streptophyta > Magnoliopsida > Sapindales > Meliaceae > Cedrela > Cedrela odorata. The sequence continues at coordinate 11,175,306 of JAXCLQ010000006.1, read as the reverse complement.
ATAGAATTCTACCATATTTGAGAGACTTAAGCACCTATAAAAGGAGACCACAAATAACGAAGTACGAATAATGAAACTTTGGTATTAAAAGTTCATATTATCCTCAATTATATCTCTCATCACAGAAAATAAAACCCTCATTTAAGCATCAAAGGATTTTCTTCGGACAACCGGCTTTCACCCATTTAGCTCTCAGTGTGGTTGCAGGTTAAATAATCAACCAAGTAAGGGGAAGAAGATTGTTGCTAGTGCACTAAGTTCACAAAAAGATTTTTACTGCATCAACATATATATATATATATGTGTGTGTGTGTGTGTATGTGTTTGTATGTGTGTGTGTGTGTGTGTGTGTGTGTGTGTTGTTATTGTTGGGTATGATCCAGTATGCATAAGACCCAAAGGATTAAAGGTCCGGAATAGCCTTGCAGGAAGAGATGAACCATATTCCGAGATCAAATGCTATCTGAGGAGAGCTATCCAAGTTGTAAGAAGCCTAGGCCTCCTTGGGAGTTAGGACTTGATAAGAGAAAAGGAGGTCTCGGGTCGGCATCTCGGCCACAGCTTAAGAAGGTCTCAGCCACAGCTTAAAAAGGTTTAGGCCACGGCTTAAAAGGTTCTCAACCACATCTTAAGAGGATCTTAGTCACAGCTTGAGAAAGGTTTTGGCCATAGCTTATAGATGTTTTAGATGCGCAATATCTGAGCTCATCTCTGAAGAATGGAATTTTCGATAAAGACTCCCGAGATCTCTCAGTAGTTACATTAGTAAAGGATTCATCTCTTTTCCATACGTTCCTGGATTATTTTGTAGTAATGATTCTTGTCAAATAAAGCTTCTTACATAATAAGAATCATAAAAATACAATCCCACAAAATCCGAAAGCTAATGCTTAACCTATGGAATCTCCGTAGTTCTCATACAGTAAGATACTAGTTATCAGATTTCACAAAATTCTACTATAATAAGGGGACTAAAACGTCTATAAAAATGTACCGATGACAACCAAGTACGAATAATGAAATTCTGGCACCAAAAAGTTCGTATTCTCTCCCTAATTCTTTCCTATAAAGAAAAATTCTTACTTAAGTATTGGAGGGTTTTCGCCAGAGAACCGACTTTTACTCCCATAGCTTTCAATTGTGATCATAAATTACACAAATAATTAAGTGAAGATAAAGAAGAACGTTGCTAATGCATGAGATCCACATAAATGATTTTTGCTGTATCAACATATCTATATTTCAAAATCTTTTTGGGATTGAAATTTTTTCAAACAATCATCATTTTTAATTTCTAAATTTTTTATCTGATTCATTTGAATAAAGGCACTTGAATGTTCAAATCAGTGTTTGTTTAAGATAAATTTTTTGATAATATATTTTTAAACACTATTTTTTTATGGAAAAAAAACTTGAAAATGTCAAAACTATGGATCACAATTTCTCCTGTAAATTTGTCAATTCGCTATTATTCGATTTTAATGAGACGAGTTTAGTGTGTCTCTTAACAAATTTGAACAAATTTGAAAATAAAAATAAAAATAAAAACTTGTAGTTAGTTCAATACAGGTGCGTATAAATATATGTAAATATTTGTTACGAATATCTGTAAATATTTATTTTTAAAAATATATATTTTTAAATTATTGACAGCGGAAATCATTAACCTTGATCATCACAAGAAATCCTATCTCATGTACCAACTTGACATCTTCTTCTGTGCTCTGTGATAACAATTAGCACAATAAAATCAACCAAATATTAGCAAATTTGTATTTGTCACACCTGGTGCTAAGAGTTTACTATCATAATGGACAAAACATTGGCCAAATGCAATACATGTCACAATCTATCACTACTCGGTACAATTGGAACACCTGCACTCTTCATTGTCTTTCTGGTAGTTGATTTGTCACCCATAATAGGGATAGTGTCAAGCTACCAAAACTTCACCATCAATTGAGAGAAAGAGATAATTATATGCATTAAGTTACTACATAGTCTTCATGAGCCAATGATTACTAGCAATTCTTACTCGAAAACTTACAAGATGCGGAACAACAAACAAAAAAAAATCTTAGTGCTATTTGCAATGAGATATAGATGACTTCAATATGTGTCTATGTACAACTAATAACTGTTGAATTCTTTTGCAACAATTAACACAAATCACAGCAAATATAATCTTTAGGAACAAGTGCACAAATTATCATTAAACTACTCTTGTCTTCAATAAATGGCTACTTATTACTTTATAGAATTTTATTTTAGATATACGATATTTTATGTATAAATTTATAAAATAATTATATATTTTTTTATAAAATTGTTGTGATCAATTTTATTTTATAATGATAGACTTAATATTTTATGTGAGTGATATATTTTATTTTAAATTAATACTAAAAATTTATTAATTTAATTAAATAGATTATAAGTTTACATTCAATATTTTAAAAAAGTACAAGTGAAGTTGAAATAACAAAAATCCACTAAAAACTATCGAATATCCGTATAAATTTAGTAAATGCTAAATATCTATTTAAATATATTTGATAATAAAATGTCAAACCTATTACGGATTTAGTTCGAGTTTGGTATTGAATTTTTGTAGCGAATATAAGTTTAATAATATTCGTCCCAAATCCGATTCATTGTCATCCCTAACCAAAATAATGAAAATCGTTTTTATCTCACATTAATTTTCAAATATTTTATTAAATATGTTTTTTTATTTTTGTTTTTTAAATACATACTTAAGATTGTAGATAATTTAATTAATTTGTCTTTACGTAAACATGTGACAATATGTAAATTGTTAATAAGAATTCAATAATCCCCAATTTGATAAAGAGTAAAAAATACAATGTTATAATATCACACACATTACCTCTCTAAAAGGGTTTAATTTACAATAACAAGAGGTGAAAAAAATAATTTAAAACCAAAATCAAATGGCTATACAACAATTATAATACGAAAAAAAAAAGTACATAATTAATTACTATAAAAGTGCTCTAAGCCAAATAAATCCAACCCAAAAACAGGTTGGACCAAGTACATAAATCTATTAAGAGTACTTAATTTAATTCTTAATATTAAGTAGAGACATCCAAGCACATGTCACATGAAAATACTCAATGCTTTTTTTAAACTATAATTGAAATTTTTATAAATATAATTTTAATAACTTAAATATTAAAAAATAATTCATTTAATTAATAAATTATATAACAATATTACATCAATTTTAATTATTTTTTTTTAAACATAGCTTAAATGATTTCTCTTTTTTTTATTATTATGTAATATATAAAAGTAATAATAAAAATAGTAATAAAAAATTAATTAAGTATATATGAAATTTTTACTGCAGTTAACTTTTTTCTTTTGCTCATTTTTATACTAAAATTTGTACATATAATCTGTTCTATATACATAATATTATTAATTTATAAAAATGTAATAAATATATAATTAAAAGCAAAGAGAGAGAGAGACTGAAAGGGTACGAAATAAGCATGGAAAATGCTTCCTTTCCATGTACTCCACCATTATTTTAGCGGTCCAAATTATTGGCCACTTAACTTTGACTATTTCCAAAATTGCAATTCAATTTCTGCAAAATTAAATAAATCTTGCCTATCCTTTGATTATATTGAAATTATATTATATCATACAATATATATTGTTGGCTTTAATTAGAGAGAGGATTTTCAATAAAGCACGGAGGTGACAAGTTGCCAACTCGCCAACTCGAAATGATTTTCTTTCCATAATTTATTTATATTTTCAATGTCGCCAAAATCAAAGAGAAGGAAGTACGAAACCAACCATAATGGTTCAAGTTTTCCTTCGTTTTATTTATTTATTGATAGAACCATTTTGGTGTATGTTACACATAGCTTTTGAGTTTTGACCCACTTATCAATTTGCCCCATGTCCACAATATTCTAGAGTTTGGTATGTCTTCAGGTTTTTTTGTCTTGTTTGTTATAATATAGAACAAATATGAGATCAATATTTTAATTACTAATTTAATATTAATATATTATTGATATAAAATTTAGTTTTATATTATTTAATTACTTAATAAATATTATTTATTTAACTTATGTTCATAACTTCATTTTTGAGTACTGACATTAATTTTATTTATTTATATATATTTTTCGATATTAACATATCAAAATTATTTATAAGTGTGTGCACACTTATCCGTGTATTTATGTATTAACAATGAATATTATAGTGTCAAATTAGTATCAATTCTATTGTATAATTAATGACATATTATTTATTTTAAAAAATAATGTTTATTTGTTCGATCTTCATCGGTCAAATAATCAATTTTACCTTTTATAACATCACTTTAAACATTCCTATCATTTATTTTTATGTTATTTTAATACTAATATTACTATTATTTAATCAATATGTTTAGATACATTGTGTTATGTATAATTAGTACCCTAAAATTACATAAATATTATATATATATATATATATATTAATATGTAGGTGGGAGGGACACTACCCACATAGTAATGACATGTAGTTTCCTTTAGTGAGGGAACATGAGTTTGTGTTATCATGTGCATGATGCGGGATCTCCTGTTCACAGCTTGTCTTAAGCTGTACCGCCCAAACTTCATTAAAACTAAAATAATAACAATAATCATCAAAGTTTCAGATGATTATAAGAATAGAATATAATTTTGGGTTGAAATGAAATTTGACAAAACTAAAGTGTTTATTTGGTAATTTTAAAATTTCCGATGATTATAAAATAAGATAATAACATTTAAATCCTTGATTCTTTATGTTTTTATAAATAATAAAATAAATTATATATTTATAATAAATAAGTTTGTTATTTGTACCATAATAACATAATTACTCTCATAATGTTGAGTTTTAACAATATGAATATTAATGTTTAAAACTTTTCACTAAAGAGTATTTTAGCTCTTTCAATAGGAATTAGGTCTTGTTATAACATACATACTCATAGGTAATAAAATAAAAAGAATAATAATAAAATAAAATAAAAATTAATTAGTTTGTGAGGGGTTATAAATATCATAATTTTACTTTAATTGTAAGAAAATTGGATAAATAAAATTTTTCTCTTTTGACTTTTATAAATAAATCTTAATAAATTAATTGCTACTATATTTATAAAGTAAGTTTATATTTGTTGATGCTGGAAAAATTCCTTCCGTAAATTCTGTGCACCAGCAATAATTTTCTCTTTTTTCTTCCTCAACTTGCAACCACAATCAATAGCTACGGGAGTAAAAAGTCGGTTACCCGACGAAAACCCTCCGACGCATAAGTTAAGATTTTTCTTTATAAATTTTGAAGGGAGATCTGAAGAAAAGTCAATAGTATCTTTTCTTTACTAAAGTTTCGTCTCCTTATCTGGTTGTCGCTCATCCCCTTTTATAGGTGCTATCATCTTCTTAATATGGTAGAACACTATGAAATCTAGCAACTAAAATCTCACTGTGAGAGAATCACAGAGATTTCATAAGTTAAGCATCGGTTTTTGGCAAGACTGTATTCCTAAGATTCTTATTATATAAGAAACCTAATTTGACAAGAATCCTTATTTTAGAAGAATTTGAGAATGTATGAGAAGGAAATAAATCATTCACTAACACGCAATTGCAGCGACGTCTTAATAATCGCTGCTTAAGAGATCGTTATTCCCTTATGATAAGCCCAGATGTCGCATATCCGAGACCTTCATTTGATGTGACCGAGACCTTTATGAGCCGCATATTCAAGACCTTATAAACTATAACCGAGGCTCTTGTGAGCTAAATGTCCAAGATCTTATAAGCTGTGATTGAAGCCCTCATGAGTCATATGTCTAAGACTTTATAAGCGGAGGCCTCGGCCTCGGCCTCTGTAAGTTGTGACCGAGGCCGAGCCCGAGGCCTTTGTGAGTTATAGCCGAGACTTTAATGATGCATCCTTAGGATAAGATTCGATTCGAGCCTACTAGTTACTTCTGAGAGGTCTTGACTCCTATCATTTGAACGGCTTTCCTTGGGTAGCAATCAGACTTAGAACACCATCCATCTCTGTTTTTATCCTCATATCCTTATGCGTTCTGGACTATTCCCAACATCAAGCCCTTTAGTTTTAGTCAATGATGATCATTTTTTGATTAAAACTAAAGGTGGCAGTTCTGAAGAGACACACCTGTCTGTCATAATTAAATGTTTAGCTGAGAATCTGCCTCGTCTTCAAAACGTAGCAAATGATGACTGACTTTTGAAATTCCAACGTTTCGAACCCCAAGAGATCTAACTGCCCCTAATGATGATCGCCCCATTTTATTAATGGGACGGATCCTCTCAGCTTCTACTTTGACGTGGCAACATCCCATCCCTTGATCTATAACGGGTATCGGCGATTGGGGTTCCTCTCCTCTTTTAAATACCCCACCTCTCACTTTTACTTCTTTCTTTACCTTTATGTCGTCACTTTCTATTCAAGCAACTTCATCAACAACAAAGCGTCA
>JAXCLQ010000006.1:11119523-11150461 GCA_035584115.1 Cedrela odorata | reverse complement strand
GCTGTCTATTTGTTCTTGTCATTTATTTCAAAGGGAAAAATATATATATATATATATATATATATTTCCTCTGCTTCTCTTTTGTGCCTTGAAAATGTGCTTTTCTTGATTATTTGCTTCTGAAAAAGTTGACAACTTTGAGATTATAAATGGTTGAGAAGAGAAATGACTGGTTGGAAGGCCAAGGGAAAAGTTAAGGCTACCATTTGTTTCTGACTTAGAAAAGTTTGTAGGATCCAGATATTTAGAATTTGCTAATTGCATTATTATTCCTGCCTTAAAATGAGGATTAAAATGTTGGAATGCTATTAAATTGGTAACCTCAATAAAAGGAAGTCACACACATGGGACTGTATCAAAATTAATGTATTTTTAAAATATAAAGATTTAAATATTTGTAAGAATGTATATTTTTATATAAATTCATTAGTATAAATTGATGTGATATTATTATATTATAGTTACATATTTTATTATTAATCATTTTAAACATGTGTCGACAATATAATATTATTGTGCTTCTTTTTGTATTGTATGAACATAATTTTTCTCTCTAATATTAATCTATTAGTAAATACTCACTTTTATTTAAAAAATTATTATTTAATGGTAATTGTATATTAAAAATCATAATATTTTAATCATAAATATACTTTTAGTTATGTATTATTAGTTTGATGCATTTAATCATTTTCCCATTAAAAGAAAAAAAGAAGACTAATTATCCCTAGTTGTTGGAAAATTTGTTATGCCTACATTTATTATTTATCTTTTCATGATCGAGTAGTTAACAATGACAATCAATTTATGGTATATGCTATAATTTTGATATTTAGAAATAACTGGTATTAAGATTATGAGTTGTTCTCAAGAATTATTTATTTTTTCACAAATTCAAGTGAAATTAAGTTGCATACAAGCGTAAACTATATATCACATTAATTACTTACCAAAATTTGGTATCAACTATTAAAATTGTAGTGATCTAACAGTTTAAAATTATGTAAAAAAAAGGTGCCCTAACAAGTTCTACTAGGTAAAACGATATTAAATAATTGTATTCTATTCGTATTTACGTCTTTTTATTTATTGTGAATGTGGCTTTTGCATGGCGGCAAAAAGAGACGTGTATAATTTGTTGTCAAAGATGAATGATTACGTTATGGACTAGAAGAATAAAATAAAGTAAGTGAATGGGCAAAATTTCAGACAATCTGCTGTTGTGAACCGACTTTGTGTTCAATAAGGAATCAGCAAGCTGTCAAAATCACAATCACATCTCGATTGGTGTCGTTTTGTTTTGTTTTGGGCTGAGTTGAGTTGCTGTGCTGTCTGCCGTTTAAAATCGTTTTCGTTTATACACCATCACCCACCGCTGCACGTATCAATATTTGATTATTAATTTTATATTAATAACAATTAAATAATTTCGTTCTTTTTTATTTATAAATTTGTTCATTCCCTCTAGACACTTTCATATTTCTAGAATTTCCAAAAAAAAAAAAAGGTCATTTAATTGCTAAAAAAATAATTATATTAGTAAGAAATCAGCTAAATGCTGTTTGTTTTAAAAGAAAATGAAAAAAATTTGAAGAAAAATAAAAAGAGAGGGTTAAGAAATTTTATAAATAAAGTTTTACATTTACACAATTTTATCAAGAACTAGGATTCTTATAACTACTTTAACAAATACAAAACTAATCAATAGTTTATAGCTAACATATTTAATTAATCAATTCATTACTTAACAAACTATAATAGACCTATGCCAACTCCGCATTCCTTTAATTTTGACTTCATGCACCAGCAACTCATGAATTTGAATATTGCATCAGCTATGTTATCACACACACCTACAATACATGATTTCACATGATGCAGCAACATAGCAAATATCTTATCATCCCCCCTTAAACTCAAGGTTTGAGAAGAACTTGAAGCTGTTTTGAAGATAAAAAAATTGAGCAAAGGTTAAAATTTTGTAAATATATCAGTAATTTAATGCTCACTAGACACATACCGAATTTTCAACTCCTTGTTAAGTATTTTATCTTTGATAGAATGAATATCCAACTCAACATGCTTAGAACAAGCATGAAAAATAAGATTTTTAGCTAAAGTAGCAGCATTTTGATTGTCACACTATAAGAATGGCACATTAGAGAACTAGAAATGAAGCTCACTAAGAAGAGAAGCCAATCAAGCAACTTCTGAGCAAGCTGTAACCAATGCTCGATATTTAGATTCAGTACTCGAGCGAGATACAACATGTTGCTTCTTAGAAGATCAGGACATTAAATTTCCTCCAAAATACACAGCATAGCTACTAATAGACTTTCAGTCATCAAGATTATAGGCTCAATTAGCATCAGCATATGCAATAATATCAAAATTTCCACCTGGAACAAAGTGAAGACCGAGAGATGATGTTGCTTGTAAATGTTTAGGAAGCTTTTTACAAGCTTGCCAATGTTTAATTGTTGGAGAAGCCAGAAATTAATTGAGTTTATTGACTAAGAAGGCAATCTCAAGTCTTGTCAAGGTAATATATTGAAGATCACCTAAGATGCATCTGTAAAATGACACATCCTCAAAGGCATCCCCATCAGCTTTAGTTAACTTAGAGCCTGTGGTCACAGAAGTATGACAACCTTGACAATCTAACATATTTGCTCGAAATAAAAGGTTTTTGATGTACTTAGTCTGAGAAAGATGACTGCCAACAGCACTATGTGTGACCTTGATGCCAAGAAAGAAACCAATTGAATCAAGATCTTTAAAAGCATAGATTTGACCAAGTTGAAGTATGAATGCTTATGTTATAGATTAATGAGGATTGGTAATGAGAATATCATCAACATATATTAAGATAAGTAACACAGAAGAAGAGGTATGTTAGATGAAGAGTGATGTATCAGCTTTAGAATTTATAAAACCCCATTGAATCAGTATAGACTTAAACTTATCATACTAGGCCCTAGGTGCATGTTTAAGGCTATAAAAAGCTTATTTTTCCTACAAAGGTGATGAGGAAAATCTAAATTTACAAACCCCTCTAGTTGATGCATATAAACTGTCTCAGTGAGAGTACCCTTGAGAAATGCATTATTTATATCTATTTGCCTTATAACCCAGCCATGCATAATTGCAATGATTAATACAACTCTGACAGTTGATACCTTTACCAAAGGACTGAAGGCATTAAAGAAATCAATCACTAGGGTTTGATGAAAACCTTAGCCACCAACTTGGCTTTATGTACGGAAATGGAACCATTTGAGTTATGCTTGATTCTGAACACCCATTTGTTGCCAATAATTTTATAATCAGGTGAAAAAGGAACCAAATCCCATGTGTGTGTTCTTTGTAAATCATCAAATTCCTCTTGCATAGTAGCCTTTCACACAAGACTGATTAAGGCTTGCTTAGTAGAAGTAGGTTTAACAGAAGAATTGTTAGTAATATAGGCTTTTGGTCTGAAAACACCATTTTTGGATCTTGTAACCATGGAATGAGTGTTTCGAACTAGAACAGCTTCTGATATGGACTGAGACAAATTTTTTGATAGAAAGCTTGACTGATTATGAGATAATTGATGATATGTGGGAATAAAAAATGAGTTACCATAAGCTGATGCAGCTGAGCTAGATGTAGCTTGAGAGGAAGAAGCTTGTTGAGAAGTTTGCCACCAAAAGGATAGTGGCAAAGAGGCTTGAGCAAGAAAGTTAATCCTAAATAGTTTTATGTTTCCTCTTTACTACACCATTTTGGTGATGTGTATAGGGACATGTACGCCTATGTTGAATGCCATTTTCTTTGAGAAACATAAAGAAAACAAGGAACTCACCACTTGAATCAGATTGAATGGATTTAATAAAACATTTAAGTTCATTTTCAATCTGAATTTTGAAGTTTTTGAAGGTAATTAAAGTCTAATTTTAGCTTTAAAGGGAAAATCCAAGTATACTTACTGAAGTCATCAATAATGCTAAAATAATATATAAACCATTCAATTGACATAGTAGCAAAAGGCCCTCAAAGATTAATATGAAGCAATTTTAGAGTTTTTTTTTTTTTTTACTCTTGATATATGATCTAGCAAAATTAAGCTTATGACTTTTGCCATATTGACATGCATTACAAAAATTGGGAATTGAGTTTTTATTTATAAAATATGAACCTTTAAATTTTTGTAAGACAAGAGCCCTAGAGTTTGGATGTTCAAATCTCTAATGAAGTACATCAATTGAACAAGGATTTGACAAAGTTGAAGTAACAAAAACTTGCTTAAAGAATTTGTCAAAACTTATTTCTTGTAAGGAGATTGCAGAACAAGAATAATCTCTCTTATTATAGCACCAACCATTCAAAAAAGAATTCAAGAAAGATAACATTGACAAAGGAGATTTATTAGTAAACTGAGAATGTGAAGAAATGAACTAAGAACTTGAAGAATTTAAAGAGGACAACTGTCATGTCCCGACCTTGCAGTCTACCTGTGACAATTGCCACAGACCCTCAAGACACATTCTTAATCATTGAACATGTCTCTCAGGCCTGTAAGGTTGATTGGGTACCAATCCCTATATAATTATTTACATAAACTCGTCTTTCCGAGACATTTCCAAATCATTTCCCAAATAATAGTATATTTAATTTAAAATACATACAAGGTACATAATCAAATTACATTATTTTCTTTCCATATTTAATTACAAATACAATTTATCAAAACATATCTAGTAAACTATAATAAACAAATAAGTGAGCCGATGATGAAAATAACACCTGAAGGCGTTACACCCTTAATTGATCACCATCACTCGTACAATGTACTTTCTTATTCTCGATCTCTTGAAACTGAAAGGTGAGGGGGTGAGTATATAGAGATATACTCCGTGAGTGAATAAAAATATATTTTAAAAAAATTATTTATAAATGCACAATAAATCAATTTATTTTAATAAAACCATGGCATGTTATTCAAAATTAACGGGTTGGCTCCCTTTCTCAGTGGTTACCTTGGCCGTAATAACCCCGAGACTGTCAGTGGATTTTATGCAAGGATAAACAATGTTTATTTAATGAAACAATTCTTTTTAAAATACGAATGCATACTAGTTATTTAAAAACTGGCCCATCACTGACATTGGCCTCCAGTAGTTAATTGGTGATATTCATGACTGTCTTTGTCAATCCCATAGATGGACAACTCTATAACATCCACCTATATACCTACCCCACCTGTGGTGCACTCACTTAGACAGCCTCTCATAGGTCCATCCTTAGGCTACTTTCTTGTAGCTACAATCACTTACAAACTTGGCTCTCCTGGCCATATCTCTAATTTAATCCATAATCAAAATCATTTATAAACATTTCATTATCAACATCATTATAAAGTATGCATTTTCAATCACACTTGGCCTTTCGGCCACATATATATTTATTCGATCTACAGGCCATTCTCATTTGTTATATATAAAACAACACAACAATAACAAAACTATTTCTTAATTCATAAGATAATAAGTTTCATAAAACAGTTTTAAATGTTTGAAAACATGTAAAATCCACTTACAGAAAAAGGGAGGGTCACCACTCCCACATTAATCCTCCGCCTAGTATGTCTCTCTCTCTCGGGTGTTCGATGCCTAATATCACACATATATAACATCATAAATTTTGAGATTTTAAATAATTAATATTTATACATTAAATGCAATGTTTATGATCTTTATATCTAAAATTCCATAGTCTAGTACATATAACTTTATGAGGTATTTTAATGAGGGCCATTTAGCCGATTCTCAATAACAAAAACCCATGACTGTAATTACTCCAAATTTTACATTTTCATCTAAAATGGTTATACACGTTTCGAGAGTTATTTTATAATTATTTAGCATTATATAATTCTTGATATCCTCAATTAACCTAAATCCACGGTTCCTACGCGAGATTTAACGGAAGTCTTCGAGTAAACAGTAACCTTAACATTTTAATTTGTTCTAAATCTTAAAATTAAGTTTGTAATAGGTTAATAAATCTACCTGGAACCTGTAGAAGTCTTTAGAACCCTTGCATTGTCGTTTAAACGCAAAAGCCCCAAGTTCCTCTTTGAACCCTAGTTTTCTTCTCTGCTCTTCCTTGCTATTCCTTGCGTTTTTCAGCCCAAATATGGCATCAAATTGACGAGTAGAGGATGAGTTATCACTTGGCAACCTACATTTTGCAAGAAAACGTATAGGATTTAAAGAGAATTGGTTAAAACTTAAAGAAAGAATGAGAAAGAAGTGTGTTTGTAAAGAAAGAGAGAGAAAAGAACGAATGAAGAGTCATTAAGGGTTGAATTTCCCTCTTAGATATTTATAGAAATGGGTGAAAAGACCAAATTGCCCGTCATTTTTTTCCTTGATTTGCAATATATATCGATACTTTTGGGTTGGGTATCGATAGCTTTAGTCTAACTATTGATCTGTTCCTTAAAAATTCAATTATCAACTTTCCATTGATCTTGAGTATCGATACATCAACCTTCATGTATTAATCCTTTTCTTTTCAATTTATCAATACCTTTGTTAAAGGTATCGATTTGGTTTAACATGTAATTAATTTCGAACTCTCTATCTGGCCATGTATCGATACCTTTGATGAAGGTATCGATCTGGTTCATCTTATAACTATTTTTGAACTCTTTATTTTGAAATGTATCAATACTTTCTCTATAAGTATCGATCTGGTCCACTTGAAATTTCTTTCCAAGTCTCTGACTTGATAAGTATCGATATTTTTCTTCGTAGGTATCGATCTGTTCAATGAATATCGACATGCATTCTCAATGTATCGATACTTCCATTCCAGGTATTGATCTCTTCATGCTTATGATAAATTTTTGATTCTTTTCTTTTCATTCCCTAATACCAAATTTGTTTACCTTTCGCTGAATGCGTCAACATAAGGCGACATACTGAAATCTAACTTATATTAAAGTTCTAAACCATAACATCAAATTTATTTTATTCATATGATTAAATTTAATTCAAATTCACTTAAATCTCATTAATGTGTTAATTTATCTTAAGTCATGCACATGTGATAATGGATGTCATTAAATGTCTATTTTACCCCTTTGTTCAAAGAACAAGGTTTACAACAACAACTTATATAACCCCCCGAAGCCACTCCCTTTAATAGCATACTCTTTAATTTCTTGTAGTTGATAAAATACACATCACCAGAAAATTCAACTATCACATTATTGTCAGTTGTTAACTTTGAAATACTTATCAAGTTCTTTGTAATTTTTGGCACACAAAGCATATTTCTCAGTTGAATAGAGACACATGAATTTGAAGAAGCATGAGTATCTTTAAGACATAAGGCAGCAGAACCAATATGAGTTATAGTTAATCCGAAACTATTTACAACAACCAATTTATTAGGTCCAGTAAACCCATCTTGTATAGCCATGTTCCTTAGATTATTGGTCAAATGGTGTGTAGCACCATTGTCTAAATAGCAACCTTTATCAGCACCTTTATATTAAACATTCCCAACATAGGCTGCCTTGCTCAATTGATTGACCCCTTTATTATATACTTGAGAGTATGGTTGTTGTTGAGAAGAAATTGGTGTTTAAGCCATAAAGTTTTTATTGAACCTATGAAAACATATATTGGCTGTATAACCAAATTTGTTACAAATCTGACACATAAGCTTTGAATTGCTTCTGCCATTTGACTAGGTTCTATCACCTTGATTAACTCTTCCTGTCTAATTTCCTTGATTAACTCCATGTAATTATTTCTAACACCATATACTTATTGTCTAGCACTATATGCCTGTTGTCCAGCTCCTTTCTTTTGATGGTTCTTTATGTGTGAAAACTTTGCACAAAATGGCCTTGAGTAGTAACTTGAGTTTTGATGCATAATTCTGCGTTCATACGTAACAAGAATTGAGTAAATCTTATAAACACTTAAGGATTCACTTATACTTGTAATTTTTGAAACAACTGGATCATAATCAGATTCAAGATCTCCAAGCAAATATAAAATGAAAGTATCATCACTTAAAAGATTTTCAACAACAGTCAAGTGATTTGAAATATTTTTCATCTTAATAAACTATTCTACCATAGTTATACTCTATTTTCTAGTTATTTGAAGTTGAAATTGCAATTGAAGAGTTTATGCTTTAGATTGTGAAACAAATTCTTTTGTGATTGCTTTCCAAACTTCAAATGAAGTTTTACACCCAATCACAAGACCAATCACAATGCCAATCATAAATTCACTCATGGAGGACATTAACCATCTAAGAAAAAGCTAATATTGCCTTTTCTTATAAACCATGTTATTTGAATAAAGGGGTAAAATAGGCATTTAATAATATCCATTATCACACGTGCATGACTTAAGATTAATGGACACATTAACAAAGTTTAGGTGAAGTTGAATTAAGTTTAATGATATAAATATAATGAATTTAATATTAGGATTTAAAATTTTTTATAAGTTGGATTTCAGTATTTTCCCTACTCTGATGCATTTAGCGATCTCACTAGCCAGTTAATGAGCTAGGTCAAGACGTAACGCCCTTATAGGGGATCGAGGGCAGAGCCCTGAAGATAAATAGAATTAGTGTTAGAGGATGAAAAAAAGAGTAAAAAATCTATCATAAGCATGAAGAGATCGATACCTAGAATAGAAGTATTGATACATTATTCAAATGTATCGATTCATTGAGAATGCTTGCCGATAGTCATTGAACGAATTGTACCTACGAAGAGAGGATCCATACTTAGCAAGTCAGAGACTTGGGAAGAAATAACAAACTGACCAAATCGATACCTCTAGAGAAAAGTATCGATAAAAGACAAAAAAGAGAGTTTAAAAATAATTACAAAATGGACCAAATCGATACCTTCAATAAAGGTATCAATACATTGAAAAGAGAAGGATCTACACATTAAGGCAAATGTATCGATACTCGAGATTGATAAAATTTTCATAATTAAATTCTTAAGGAATGGATTGATACCTAGACTCAAGGTATCGATACCAGCCCAAAAGTATCAATATCTAGTCCAAAAGTATCGATACATATTGCAAATCAAGGTAAAATACGATGGGCAATTTGATCTTTTTGCTCATTTTTATAAATACTCAAAAGGGGGATTCGACCCTTAGTGATTCCTTATTCATTCTTTTCTCTCTCTCTACAAACACATTTTTCTCTTGTTCTTTCTCTAGGTTTTGGCTGAATCTCCTCAAATCCTCTACATTTTCTTACAAATATATGTAGCCAAGTGATAACTCATCATTTTTTAGTTAATCTGATACCATTTTGGACTGAAAACCAGTAAGAGGAAGTAAGAAAGGAAAATTAGGGTTTCAAATAAATTGGAGGTTTTCCTTCCAAACAATAATGCAAATGTTTTAAGGACATCTACAAGCTAAAGGTAAGCCTATAAACTCATTCTAAGTTTAATTTTAAGGATTTAAGCATATTAAAATTCTAGGGTTCACTGTTCACCCGAAAGTTTACTTTGATTAACGCGTAAAAAATGTAGAATTGAGTTGATTTGAGGTAATTGAAAATATATAAGGTTAAATAAGTGTTAAATATTTCTAAGGATGCATAAACGCATTGTAAATAAAAATACGAAAATTGGAATAACTATAGTCATGGGATTCCGTTGTTGGGAATTAGCTAAATGATCCTCGTTAGTAAGCCTCGTAAAGTTATATGTGCCAGATTAAGGAATTATAAACCTAATTACTATGAACATTGTATTTAATGTATAAATAATAATTATTTAGAATCTCGAAATTCATGATGTTTAAATATTTAAATATTTTTTTTGTGTGATATTAGGCGCCGAGCACTCGATAGAGAGACATACTAAGCATGAGGATTAATATGGGAGTAGTGACCCTTCTTTTTTCTGTGAGTGGATCTTTAAATGTTTTTACTCTCTAAAGTGTTTTATAAAACTTATTTTTTTTATGAATAAAGAAATAGTTTATTTATGTTGATTTGAAATATATGTGAATGGCATGTAAATGAATTTGAAATGCATGTGGCTATGAGGTCAAGAAATGTAAATATGAGATCGGCTATGAAGCCAAGTTTGATATTGAAAATGCATGCCTTATAGTATTGTTAAAAATGAAATGCATATAAATGATCTCATTTTTGGTTATATATGTGGCTTGTATTGGTGATATGGTAAGGAGGGCTAAAATTATATATGACTGTAGCTATAGGGAAGTAGCTTAAGGAAGAACCTATAAGAGGTAGTCTAGGTGAGTGCACCACAAACAGAGCAGGTATATGGGTGGATGTTATGGAGTTGCCTACCTGTGGGATTGACGAGAATAGTCATGAGTATCACTACATGATTACTCGAGGCCAAAGTTAGTATTGGGCCAGTTTTTAAATAACTAGCATGCATTTGTATTTAAAAAAAAAAAAAGAGAATTGTTTTATTAAATGAGCATTGTTTATCCTTGCATAAAATCCACTGACAGTCTTAGTGTTACCATGACTAAGGTAATAGCCGGAAAAGGGAGTCAGCCCTTTTGATTTTGAATAACAGGCCATGGTTTTGATAAAATAAATTGTTTTACGTGCATTTATAAATGATTTTCTAAAAGCTATATTTTTATCCACTCATGGAGTATATCCCCATATATTCACCCCCTAACCTTCCAATTACAGGAAATCGAGCGAACCAAAGAGCTTTAGTAGGTGGTGGTGATTGACCAGGGGTGTAAAGCCCTCAGGTATTGATTTTGTTCTCGACTCACTAGTTGTGTAAGATAGTCCACTGAGTTTGTTTTGAAAATTATTGTATGTTCATATTTATGGATGTAAACCAATGAAATTGGATATGTACCTTATACGTATTTTAAATTCAATATAATTTTTATTTGTGGAATGATTTGAAAATGTTTCAGAGAGACAATAATATGTTGTTAATCATATAGGGACAGGTACCCAAGCAGCCTTATAGGCCTGAGAGACATGTTCAAAAGTTAAGAATGTGTCTTTAGGGTCTGTGGCAGTTGTCAGGTTTAAATCTAATGGGAGGGGGGAGTGACAATTTTATTAGTATCAGAGCCCGATAAAATATTTTGGAAAATGTGTTTAAAACTATTTTGAAACTAATTTATCTAATTTTAATTGAATTTTGCAAAACATACTAGTGGACAATAAGTGAGTCGAGTTTTGAGGATTAACCACCACCAATGTACTTAGGTTGTGATCTTGTGTTTCTTTTATAGTAAATAATATCGTCGCGATCTAGTAAAGGAAAGGGTAGACCACGTAGAAAGATTGACCCTATTTGGAACAAGAGGCTTCATCATTTGTTCCACCACCTGAAAATGAGGAACTGCAAGTGCCTCCACCCCAATATTTGCAATCAGGAGTAAGAATGCCTCCTCTGATGACCCTAGAGGCCTAGCCAGCCTTCATGGCATATTGGGACACACAAGGATCTTTTTAGACACAAGGACCACCAGGGCCGACATCATATCTCTATCCATACCTTTATCCCTACTTATATATAGGGACTGCTGCAGCTCAAATAACAGCTGAGCCATCTAGATCTGCTCCAAAACTCTCTAAGCTTATAAAAGAAATTAGACAACTTGAGACTGTACCATTTAGTGGTACGACAGATGCAATAGTAGCCAACAGGTGGTTAAAGAAAGTGAAAAAAGACTTAGAGGATATATGATGATGTTAAATTAAAGGCAGCTACACGGTTGTTGGAGGATAGTGCAGTTACATGGTGGGAAAATATTCAGGCAAAGTCGACATTACCTTTAACTTGGGTTGAGTTCAAGCAGGAGTTCAAGGATCAGTACTATAATCCTTTCCATTATAATCAAAAGAAGCAAGAGTTTCTGAGGCTGAAGCAAATGGAGAAAACAGTGACTAAATATAAAACTCAATTAAAGGAGTTGGTGGAATTTGTACTTAAATTTGGCAATGAGGATAGTTTATGTGCCAAGTTCAAGGAAGGGTTAAACTTTGAAATTAGAGAAAAGATATAGTTAACTGGGAATCAGAGTTACAAAGAGATGATTCAGTTGGCTTTAAGAGCGAAGAAGCTGTGAGGGAAAAGAAGTATCGAGGAATGTTCCAGAAGAGGAAGGATCTCAGTATACAGATGGGGCAACCATCCAAAAAGAGTTATAGTAATGGCTCTTTTAGTGGTGCATCAGCTACTAGTCCTGCTAGTAATCCTCCATTTTCCCTACCAGGTCAGAAGCCATTTTGATTTGCATCATCAGCCCAAGGGTCAGGGCAGAGTTTTGCACAGAGGCAGGGAAATAATAAATGTCTAAACTGCAAGAAATACTACAATGGTCAGTGTAGATTGCCCTAGATGTGCTTTCATTGTGGACAGCTAGGGCATATGAAGAAATATTGCCCCAGTTTGGTTCAAATGAAAATTGATAGACAACCTATAACTAGTCAAAATCCTGCCTACCTATCACATCAACAGCCAATGTGTCAATTTGTAGTTCCAGCTAGCAGAAGGTCAGAAGTGGGTAGTTCTTCTGCAGCACCATGAAGTTCTTAGAGAAATGAGGGTAGAGTGTAGACCCGTGTGTTTGCTCTCAATCAAAAACAGGCCCAGATTAATCCTAAAGTGGTGACAGGTACTGTTACCATATTCAACCAAGATGCATATATTCTTATTAATCTTGGTTCTAATAGATCATTTGTTAACCTTGCATATACATCTTATGCTGATAGAGAGCTATCGTCCTTAGATTATGAATTGATAATCCACATACCTTTGGGGCAGAAATTGTTAAAGAAGACCATTTTTAGAGATTGTACTATTATAGTAAATGGGATAGAATTAGAAGTTGGTTTAATTCCTTTAAAAATGCAAGATTTTCATCCCATCCTCGGAATGGATTGGTTATGTCAGCATCGAGCTTCAGTAGATTATTTCACTAAACAAGTTGGTTTATGAGGTCAGGAGAACCAAAGTAAGTAATGATGGGAGAGCGTAAAGTGCTTCCCACATGTATAGTCGGCGATGGAAGCACAGAGGCTAATAAGAGAAGACTGTCAAGCATACTTCGCACATGTAATTGTTACCTTGATTTTAGGGTATTCGATAGAATAAGTGCCAATAGTACGAGAATTTCCAAACGTATTTCTAGAAGAGTTGCTAGGACTACCACTAAACCGAGAATTTAACTTCAGTATTAAGTTAGCGCCAAGTACTACACCTATACCTATACCCCCATATCACATGGCACATGTTGAGCTTAAAGAATTAAAAGTGCAACTTCAAGATTTGGTTGAAATATGGTTTATTTGACCAAGTATGTCACATTAGGGTTCACCAGTTTTGTGTGTTAAAAGGAAGGATGGAACACTATTGTTATGTATAGATTACTGACAGTTGAATTGGGTCATCATCAAGAACAAGCATCTTTTACCGAAGATTGACGATCTGTTTAGTCAGTTACAGAGTGCTAGTATATTTTCAAAGAATGATTTAAGGTTGAGTTATTATCACGTACGGATTTGAGAAAGTGATGTACCCAAGACAGCTTTTCGAACTTGTTATAGGCATTATGAGTTCCTTGTAATGCCATTTGGGTTAACTAATGCCCTAGTTGCATTTGTGGATCTCATGAATAGAGTATTCCACTCATACCTTGACAAGTTTGTGATTGTTTTCATAGATGATATCTTGGTATACTCAAGAACCAAGAAAGAACATGCCTAGCACTTGAAAATTGTATTACAGACTCTAAGAGAAAGGGAATTATATGCCAAGTTTTCAAAATGTGAATTCTGGTTTCGAGAGGTAGTATTCTTAAGACATGTGATATCAAAGAAAGGAATTTTTGTTGATCCCCACAAGATTAGCAACAGTGCAATGGAAAAGGCCAAAGAATGTCACAAAAATTAGAAGTTTCCTATGATTGGCAGGTTAATATCGTAGGTTCGTGAAAGGTTTCTCCTTATTGGCAGCCCCATTAACACGATTAACAAGAAAAGAAGTGAAGTTTGAGTGGGATAAGCAGTGTAAGCAGAGTTTTCAAGCATTGAAAGATCGACTTACCTCTACTTCGATTTTATCACTTTCTACCCCGAAAGGTAGGTATGTTGTGTAAAGTGATGCCTTTAAACAAAGACTTAGATGTGTATTGATGTAGAATGAGAAAGTAATTGCTTGTACTTCTCGTCAGCTTAAAAAACATGAAGTTAATTACCTTATCCATGACTTGGAATTAGCAGTAGTAATCTTTGTGATGAAGATTTAGAGACACTATTTGTATGAGGAACACTGTCAGATTTTCACAGATCATAAGAATTTGAAGTACCTACTCACCCAAAAGGAGTTGAATTTGAGACAAAGGCGATAGTTAAAATTTATCAAAGATTATGACTTAATTATCGAATATCATCTAGGAAAAGCTAATGTAGTAACAGATGCTTTGAGCATGAAATCATCTGTTACGTTAGCATTTATTCAAGCATCATACACGCCTTTGTTGGTGGAATTAAAGGCTTTGAAGGTAGCCTTAAGTTGTGATAATGTCGGAGCCTTAGTGGCCAATTTTGTTGTGAGACCCATGTTGGTGGAATATATCAGAGAGAAATAGATGCAAGATAGTAATTTAATTAAGGGAAGTCAGAATGTACTTAACGATAAGGAAGGTGACTTTTACCTTATGTTGGATGGTACATTAATTTTGAGAGGCAGAGTTTGTGTGCCTAATGTTAATGAGTTAAGAAAAGTCATTATGGAAGAGGTATATTGTTCTGCTTTTGCAATGCATCCTAGAAGCACTAAGATGTACCGAACCATCAAAGAGAATTACTAGTGGTCAAGAATGAAGAAAGACATAGCAAAATATGTAGCCAGATGTTTGGTTTGTCAACAAGTAAAGGCAGAACATCATAAACCAACAGAGACACTTCAACCATTGCCTATTCTTGAATAGAAGTGAGAACACATCACAATAGATTTTGTAGTTGGTTTTCCTAAAACACAAGCCGGACACAAAGCCATTTAGGTAATCATTGACAGACTTATAAAATCTACGCACTTTTTACCCATTCAAATTAAGTACTTATTGAATAAATTAGCAAGATTTTACATAGCAGAAATGGTTAGACTTCATGGGATACCAGTCACGATTGTATCATATCGAGATTTCAGTTTCACATCTCGATTCTGGCCAAGACTTCAGAATACAATGTGTACTACATTAAAATTTAGTTCCGCTTTCCATTCTTAGACTGATGGTCAGTCAAAAAAGACCATACAGACATTAGAAGACATGCTACAAGCATGTGTGATGGATTTTCAAGGAAATTATGATGTACATATTCCATTGATTGAATTTGCATACAATAATAGTTACCAAGCCAATATTGGCATGACTTCTTATGAAGCACTATATGAAAAGTAGTGTAGAACACCTTTATGTTGGGATGAAGTGGGTGAAATGAAACTTGAAAATGTTGAACTGATTGAGATGACTTCAGAAAAGGTGAAAGTGATTCATGAACAATTAAAAGTGGCACCAGACAGGCAGAAGTCTTATGTCGATCATCAATGAAGGGATTTAGAATTTAATGTTGATGACATAGTATTTTTGAAGATATCACCCTGGAAAGGCATGATTCAATTCAGAAATCGAGGAAAGTTCCATCCTCGATATATTAGGCCTTTCACAATTATCAAGAGAATTAGCTCAGTAGCATAAAGACTAGAGTTGTACTCAGAGATGCAACAGATACATGACGTTTTTCATGTCTCTATGTTGAAGAAATATGTTCCAGATTCTACACATATCATCGGACCTCCACCCATTGAACTTCGAGAGGATTTAAACTATGAAGTTCAACCAGTAGCACTCTTAGATCCATAGGAACGGGTGCTAAGGAGTAAGGTAATTCTCATAGTAAAGGTTTTATGGCGGAGCGCCACAGTTGAAGAGATGACATGGGAACTCGAACATCAGATGCAACAACATTACCCCTACCTATTTCATTGACCAAGTACGTTAAATTTTCAGTTCTTAATGGCATATTATATATATTATCATTTCTAACATGAAGAGTAGAATTTTGGGGACAATATTTTTCTAAGAAGAGTAAAATTGTAAACCTTGTTCTTTGAACAAAGGGATAAAATAGACATTTAATGATATCCATTATCACACGTGCATGACTTAAGATTAATGGATACATTAACGTGGTTTTAGTGAATTTGAATTAAGTTTAATGATATAAATATAATGAATTTAATATTAGGATTTAAAATTTTTCATAAGTTGGATTTTGATTTGTTGCATTACGTTGATGCATTCGGCGATCTCGCTAGCCGGTTAGTAGGCTAGGTCAAGAGACAGTGCTCTAACAGAAAATCGAGGGCAAAGCCCCCGAAAGATAAATAGAATTGGTGTTAGAGAATGAAAAGAAAAGAGTCAAAAATCTATTATGAGCATGAAGAGATCGATACTTGGAATGAAAGTATCGATACATTATTCAAATGTATCGATACATTGAGAATGCATGTCAATAGTCATTGAACGAATTAATAACTACGAAGAGAGGATCGATACTTAGCAAGTTAGAGATTTGGGAAGAAATTACAAACTGACTAGATCGATACCTATGGAGAAAGGTATTGATAGAAGGCAAAACAGAGAGTTCTAAAATAATTACAAGATAGACTAGATCAATACCTTCAACAAAGGTATTGATACATTGAAAAGAGAAATATCGATACATTAAGGCAAATATATCGAGACTCGAGGTTGATAGAATTTTCATAAATGAATTCTTAAGGAACGGATCGATACCTAGACTCAAGGTATTGACACTTAGCCTAAAAGTATCGATACCCAGTCCAAAGGTATCGATACATGTCGAAAATCATGGTAAAATACTATGGGCAATTTGGTCTTTTCACTCATTTTTATAAATACCCAAGAAGGAAATTCAACCCTTAGTGACTCTTCCTTTGTTCTTTTCTCTCTCTCTATAAATACACTTCTCTCTTATTCTCTCTCTAGGTTTTGGCCGAATCTCCTCAAATCTACTACATTTTCTTGCAAATATATGTAGCCAAGTGATAACCCATCCTCTTTTCTTCAATCTAATACCATTTTGGACTGAAACCAGTAAGAGGAAGTAAGAAAGGAAAACTAGGGTTTCTAATAAATTGGAGGTTTTCCATCCAAATAACAATGCAAAGGTTTTAAGGACATCTACAAGCTAAAGGTAAGCCTATAAGCCCATTCTACATTTAATTTTAAGGATTTGAGCATATTGAAATTCTAAGGTTTACTATTCACCTGAAAGTTTACCTTGATTGAAGCGTAGAAAATATAGAACTGAGTTGATTTAAGGTAATTGAAAATATGTAAGGTTAAATAAGTGTTAAATATTTCTAAGGATGCGTAAACCCGTTATAAATGAAAATGCAAAAATTAGAATAACTATAGCCATGGGATTCCATTGTTGGGAATCAGCTAAATGGCCCTTGTTAGAAAGTTTTTTAAATTTATATATGCCAAATTAAGAAATTATAGACCTGATGGCGATGAACATTATATTTAATGCATAAATACTAATTATTTAGAATCTCGAAATTCATGATGTTATATATATGTGATATTAGGTGCTAAGCACCAGGGAGAGAGATATATTAGGCGCAATGATTAGTGTAGGAGTGGTGACCCTCCCTTTTTCTGTAAGTGAATTTTTAAATATTTTTACTCTCTAAAGTATTTTATAAAACTTATTATTTTATAAATAAAGAAATAGTTTATTTATTGTTGATTTGAAATATATGTGAATAGCATGTAAATGGATTTTATATACATGTGGCTATGAAGCCAAGAAATGTAAATATGAGATCGACCATGAGGCCAAGTTTGATATTGAAAATGCATACCTTATAATATTGTTGGAAATAAAATGCTATATGGTTGAAAATAAAATGCTTATAAATGATCTCATCTTTGGTTATATATGTGGATTGTATCGGTGATATGGCCGGGAAGGCCAGGATTGTATATGACTATAACTACAAGAAAGTAGTCTAGGGCGAACCTATGAGAGGCTGCCTAGGTGAGTGCACCACAGGTAGGGCAAGTATATGGGTGGATGTTATGGAGTTGCCCACCTGTGGAATTGACGAGAACAATCATGAGTATCACTACATGACTACTTGAGGTCAACGTCAATGATAGGCCAATTTTTAAATAACTAGCATGCATTCGTATTTAAAAAAAAAAAAGAGAGAATTGTTTCATTAAATGAATATTGTTTATCCTTACATAAAATCTACTGACGGTCTCGGGGTTAGCACAGCTAAGATAATCATCGAGAAAGGGAGCCGGCCTATTAATTTTGAATAACAGATCATGATTTTGTTAAAATAAATTATTTTTCATATATTTATAAATTATTTTCTAAAAACCATATTTTTATCTACTCACAGAATAGATCCCCATATACTCACCCCCTCACCTTTCAGTTATATGAAATCGAGCGAAACAAAAAGCTTTATCAGGTAGTGGTGATCGACCAGGGGTGTAAAGCCCTCAGGTATTGATTTTGTTCTCAACTCACTAATTGTGCAAGATAGTCCACTAGATTTGTTTTGGAAACTGTTGTATGTACATATTTATGGATGTAAATCAATGAAATTGGATATGTACCTTGTAAGTATTTTAAATTAAATATAATTTTTATTTGTGGAATGATTTGAAAATGTCTCTGAGAGACAATAGTATATTATTAATCATATAGGGACAAGTACCCAAACAGCCTTACAGGCCTGAGAGACATGTTCAAGGGTTAAGAATGTGTCTTAAGGTTCTGTAATAGTTGTCACATGTAGACCCCATAGGTAGGGAAGTGACATTTCCAGAATATGTAATCGAGATTTTCGACAATTGAGCCTTCATTCACACCAGTTTTAAATCGAGGAGTACAATTATGATCTTCATTAATAAAGTTATCTAAACCATTCCCTCTTATCAAAGGTAACACTAATGATTTCTAGGTAAGAAAAATTTCCATCAATTTTGATGGGAACAACAAATGAAAAAAGATGTATTAGATGTTGCTGTCAAGATCGACAGATTGGCGTATGCCATTTTCATAGCCCTGATACCAAATATGAAATTAGCCAAAGATTGTTTGTTTCGGGAGAAAATGAGGAAACTTGAAGAGAGACAAAAATAGAGAGTTAAGAAATTTTACAAATGAATTCTTCTTATTCAATAAATACGATATTACAAATGTTCTATATTTATACAATTTTATTAACAACTAATAAATTCTTATAACTACTTTAACATATACAAAACTAATCAATAATTTTCAATTGACATATTTAACTAATTAATTCATTATTTAACGAACTAAAATAGACTTATGCCTACTCAGCATTCCCCTAATTGACTTCATGCACCTGCAACTCATGAATTCGAATACAGCATCAGCTTTGTTATCACACACATGCAATACATGATTTCACATGGTGCAACAGCATAACAAATATCCTATCAATATTCATAGCCCTCTATTTTAATATGAATGATACTTTAGTCTATATATTTTTGAAATATGATAAATATCTCATAAATTTGAAAAGAAAATACATGAAAATCGTCTAATCTTAAATATTATTATTTTATCAAATATTAAATGTATCTTAAAATTAGAATGCTATTTTTATTAAATGTTCAAGTTGAAAAATACCATTATTTCATGGGGTCGGCCGTGTTTAGTTTATTAAATAAAAATGATAATATTTTATTTTATTAATTATTATAAGTTGTAAAGTTATCTTATTTCACTTGATTATTTAATTTCTTTTAATATTTTTAAAGGTTCATTTGGTATAATTTCTTTTGGGTAGAATTTCATTAAATAGAATTTCTACTAATAAAGCTCCTAATGAAATTGTTTTTGATCATTTGGTTGTTAACGACAACCTTTAACAAAAATTACTTGTTTAAGTTAATAGACAAATGTTTTTATGTTTATGTTATGAGAGGAATGGAGTACACTTGTTAAAATAAAATAGGAATATTTTTGACAATTTAAACTTTTAAAAATATTAAAAATCTTTACTCTTAAAAATTTAATCCTCAATAAACCTATAAAAATTTAATTATTTTAAAACTATAAAAATTTAGTATCTAATCATCGAATGACACATTATTATTTGGGATCAAACTTGAAAAAACTGTTTGTGTTGTATCATATTACCCATACACTAAAATATATTTATACTAAATTATAGAGGAGTGAATATGAGTATCTGTTTGAACAACTTTATTGCAAAGAGACAATTGATTGGTTTAAAGCGGTTATATTATATATTTTAAATTATATAATCTCAAAGCTTATGCGATATTTAAAAAAATTTAGGATTATATATGTTTGAAAAGTGTATTAATATTAACATAAGGGATATTAACAAAATAATCCCTAAGGTTTAGGAAATAATAGAATTGGATATACATTTGTTATTTGTGGCAAATTAGTTCCTAATTGAGACAACCCAAAATAAAATTAAAAACAACTGAAGTTAGAGAGTAATTTATTAAAATTACAAAAAATGTGTCTTTATTTATCGTTTTACCAAAACTGAGGGACCTATTTGTTGTTATTCCATCAAAATAAGCTGAATTTTAAAAAAAAAAATAGATAGTGAATTATCTCTTCATATTATAGATCAAAATGCAAATATTATCAAAATTGTCCACGGCTAAGGCACAAATTCTTATCCAAAGTAGGGTGCGTCAGCTGACTCTGATTTCAGATAAACCGCCACCTCCATCATCTTATCCGAATTGTCGGGTCTTTATCTTGTAATTTATAATTAATTTTCAAACTAGTCCTCATTATTCTTTTTGTTCTATTAATCAAATTCCCAAAGTCCTTACAAGCAAACATTACCTCTATCTTGTAATTTATATTTAATTTTCAAATTAGTCCTCATTGTTCATTTAATCAAATTCCCAAAGAATAATGAGTGGTTTAAGAAGATGCAACAGGTATGTGTTCATCACCACATGATAGTGATATATACAGAGTAGAAATCAATCGATAACTTTTTTTGCAAATATTTAAGCAGCGTAGGATATCATTTTTAAAAATAGTATTTTTGAAAATTAATTTTCAATAAAAGCATAACTTTACAAATATTAGTTATTGACTATAATGACCTAATATTCTTTGCAACCACTAATTAACTTTACCAAAACTTTGGAAGAGAAACTATATGATGTGAATTTCAATCATGGAAGATGGAATTTAATTAGATTTCAAATATTGTCAAAGAAAAAGTTGGCATTATATGCTTTAAATTCTTATATACATACAAACATTGGCAGCAAGAATTCTACAATACGTTAGTTTTTAAAAATAAATAATATTTATATACTAATGTATCACACATGATAGTATATATGTTGTGCCTGTTCAAAATTATCTAATTAATATCCATCTACACTACTTAATATGATCAACATTAAGAATTAAGATTCTTTGTTTATATAAACTTACC
Organism: Cedrela odorata; assembly: GCA_035584115.1. NCBI lineage: Eukaryota > Viridiplantae > Streptophyta > Magnoliopsida > Sapindales > Meliaceae > Cedrela > Cedrela odorata. The sequence continues at coordinate 11,128,863 of JAXCLQ010000006.1, read as the reverse complement.
TAATTTTTTTAAAATTATTTTAACATGTGTAAATTCTTATCTATGTAAGATTAACATTTATTTATTTTATTATATTCTCTTTTATTAGCTACTTCTCACAAGAGTGTATTTGTTTAGGTAAATGTTTAAATTAATACAAATATGATCTCTAAATTAAATTAATTTTAATGAAAATTATGTATGAAAAATCTCTCAAAATGACCACATTTTGAAGAAAATTTACGTAAATGATTATATTATTATTTTTTAACAAACTAACTAATAAAACATAATTTGAACAAAAATACTCTCGACATCAAAAATTTTAACGCAATTTTGCGATAGAGATGAGTTAACAGTCTAGGTAAGTTTTTCAAATGTTTTTATGATTTTTGTTCAAAATAATTGGTTTACGATGAAAATGCTGCTTATATATGTGTTTGGGATGTATTTTTTTTTATATAAATTTTGGTGTTTGATTTGTGTAGTTTGGACGAGAAATTGATTGAAATGAGCAACGTTGTAGAAACTCTGGTTTTGAGCGCGCTTTGTTGTGCTTGAAACCTAGGTTTTGAGTGAGCTTTGTGTTTTATGAATTCGGTTTGTGTTTTCTATTCTCACTATGCAAGCTCTAGAAACCTAGGTTTCCAACGCGACTTATGGGCGCTCGAAACCGAGACTTCAAGCGAGCACAAAGCACATTAGAAAGCCTGGTGTCTACTTTTGTATGTTGAATCATTCTTTAATTTTAGTTTTAGTTTTCTCTTTAATGATTAAACATTTTTTTTTTGGAAACATTTGATTAGTTATAATCAAATTGAATGCCTCTTCTATTTGTTTTTTAGGTTAGCTTTGCAAGTGTTTGTTTGAATTTCAGTTTTGGAATTTGTTGTCTATCATGTAATTAGATAATGATTTAAAAATTTAGGTGTTGTAATTCTTCACATGGTTATTCATTGGTGATAATATTCTTTATAAGTTTACGTAGATTTTGCTTCTTTTGTCTCTATAACAATTTATACATTAAACTCTCTTAAGTTACAGGCATAATTTAGTTGATTTGTTCCTGCTGAATCTTTAATTTGTTAGAAATAGGACTGCTTTTTCAATAACGATTTATATTCTTAAGATGTTTCCTAGTCTCTTTCTTATTTATAGTTTTCTGGTTGTAGTAGAATTCTTATTTTAGAGATCAAGTAATTTTCTTATAGAATTTTATTACTTCGAGGTAGAATTTAAATTGTACAAAAAAATAGAATAGAAATATGTTACTACTAACTATATATATATATATATATATATATATAAGAAGTTTGAGTTCACTTGTAAAATATAATACACAAAGCAATCTTTGAAAGTAGATAGTTTCTTATATGAGTCTAATCTTTGGAGTGACAATTTCTATTGAGAGAAAATGTAAGATCTATTGAGATTGGGTGTAATTGGGGTTTGGGTGTGAGAGAGAATTAATGAGAGTGTGATTGTAATAATTTTCACAAATTGATTTTTCTCTCGTTGTCTTTGGCGGCCATGGTTTTTCTCCGGTATAAGAGTTTTCATGTAAACACTTTGTGTCGTGTGATTGGTATTTTTCATCTTTATTTTTGTTTTTATTTGGTTGATATATTTATTCTTGGGGATCTAGCGGGACCAAAAAATCCAACAAGTAGTATCAAAGCTTGGATTCTAAATTTAAACAAATATCTCATCAAGTAAATATTTAAACCAAATAAAGTTTGACGAGAAACAAATTTTATGGGATAATCAATTTTGGCTTATGGCAAATACAAGTCAAAAATATATTAATCCAATCTAGGCTATATAAGGCATTGAAGGGCAAACAAACTCCTATCTCTAGCAGTCAACTTTTATCTCTAGTAGTGATTATGGTAAATCTAGTGTGAGCGATGGAGTTTAGGAAGAGTTAGATTTGAAGGCAGCTAGTTAAATGAGACTATGCTTAGAGAAAAATGTTCTTGCGAATGTAGGAAACATTCCTACAACAAAAGAACTTTAGGCAAGGCTAAAGTACTTGTATCGAACAAAAAGTATCTCAAATCAATTCTATCTGAAAGAGTAATTCCATACTTTATGAATGGCTGAAGGTCCAACAATTTTGATAATCTCAATGTTCTTAATGACATCATATCTGTACTAGAAGCTATTAGAGTTAAAATTGAAGAGAAGGACAAGGCATTTAGACTTTTCTGGTCTCTTCTATTTTGTAACATCCCTAAATTTGGAGATGTTACTACTAAGTGACAGAATCCACCATCACCCTAAGCCTTTATCTGTCTGTATAAAGTATACACTACACTTATATGTGCATAATAATATCATATTCGCGTATAAAATGCAAAAGGGTGATATGCCTAACCATGAAATATATAAAATCAACAAATACTCTATAACATCCATTATAATATATATAAAAAAAAAAAGTTAAACCCCGAAATATGACTCTATCTATAGCATACATGACCCTTTATACGTGATAGACCCAAATGCCCTATTGATTGCATGTCGGTATCTTGATCCAATGTCTTGTCCTTGAGGAAAGCTACTATAAATCTACAAAACTAAAGTGAGGAGAGAGTAAGTCTTGGGAAGACTTAGTGAGTGGATAAAAAATTTTCAATAAAATCATTATATATATACACTTTGAGGAAGTAAAACTGCATATAATCATTTATCTGTTCATTACTCGTACAGGTTATAGTATCATTGTATACAAGTACACATATAGCTATCATGCGCATGCATCTTGTCTAGTCCATGTCCAGGGCTACGCACTTGACTGGATAGAGGGATAGTTCATATCTAGGGCTATGCAGTTAATTGAACAAAGGGATCGTATCTAGATTCATTAATCAATTCTATAGCACATGCACACGCATACAATCATATATATATATATATATATCATAAACAGAGAATTCATATCAACATCATATTTGGCCTCCTCTTAGCCATAATCTTATATACCTCATCAACACTTCCACAAATAACTAATATCTCAACACATCATTTCCATAAACATAATTAGAATCATAAACATAATTATAAACATCACATAAAACAAATAAGAAAGTATAAGTATTCCACTCACAAGTCTTATGGTCACTATTTGAATGATGTTTGGCTCAACTTAGGCTAAGCTATGTCTTCATCGGAGTATCTATAACACGATATTACCGAATATCATTAGAGAAATCAAAACAATAACATTTATGAACTAATGCATACAAATATTAAACATACTTAAATATATCCCAAATTAAGGCCTATATAACTATCATTAATCATAATTTGACAAAACTTAATTTGGATTAAGCAAACATGGCCACAACATAATAGGTCTAACTTAATGTTGATGACAAGGCTGCACAAAACGACCACATTACCAGCTTTGCTGTAAACGCATCCGAAAGGTTATGAAGCTTAATTTTAGGTATATTGTACCTCTATGTATCTAGTTTCTATAGCCTCTATAGCACCTCATTTTAAGTTCTAGAATTCAACTTATGTCCACATGAACAGACGATGTTCTAACTAAGTTTGACAACTGGGCAGTTAACTTCCAAAAATTACTAGAAAATCATTTCTCGACGAAAAAAATTTAATTTTTGACTATGTTATTTCCTGTTGTGTCTAGTTTTCATAAAATTTTACTATTCATTAATCGAAGGTTTAAAACTCATTCTATTTGCAAAACACTAAACTTTGTCTAGAGTTTTCGGCAACCTAACATGCACCCTCTTCACATGCCATTTCATAGCCCTAAAATTCACTACAATTTAGCCACCATATCTATGCATTATTACATCATAATTTCACATTTTTATGCACCAAATTACAGCCATAGCACTCTCAATCAATTGCTTAATTAGACTTTAACATAAACATTTAAATTTATCATATACTAACCAAATCCACACAACATTCTATAAACAAAAATTAGCAAATCAACTCACTTATTCCTTTGTTTTCCTTTCACTTTCTTTTATTTCCTTCCTCTCTTTCTTCCTTTCTTCTTTTCTTCCTTTCTTTGTCTCATAGTCTTTTCTTTTCTCCTCTCTCTTGTCTTCTCTTATTTTCTTTTTGTTTTCCTTTTATAGCTTGAATTTGCAAGATTTGTGTACAACTCTCTAGAGTGGGCCAGCCATGTGTATCAAGTATTGGGCTTGATTTTGGTTAATTTTATTTAAACCCAAATTATTTTATAAAATGACCCTAAAGCTATTCCTTTACTAGACCTATTACTTGGCCCCTTTTCATTTTCCTTTTTTTTCTATTAAGTTCAATTTCTTCCATTTACATAAACTACAAAATAGCTTATTATTTAATTCTTTTATTAAGCCAAAAATTTTCTTTTTTAATGGGCTTAAGTGTTTGGCCAATTTTCATGCAACTATCCAATGGCCTATTAGGCTCGATTTCATGTAAAACCCATTAGCCCATTTAGGTCAAGCTCACTGATCAAATTATAGATCTATTAAGTTTGGAAAACTTTTGTTTTAGCCACCGACATTCCATCATAGTTGTTATGACAAATGCAAGTTGTTACATATCTTTTTTATAAAAATATGTTGCCTACATTGATGTACGAAAAGGAAACTTTGAATCTTGAAGAAATTTCTGGTACATTGATCTCTGAAGATTAAAGGCTAAAGGGTGATAGTAATGAAGCTTCTAAAGATTCTGTATTGGCAACCAGTAATTGGAAGAAAAAGAACTTCAAAAAGAAAGGAATTTATTGGGGTGTGGATAACCATGACACCTTAAAAAAATTATCCAAAGAGAATGGATTAGGTTCTACAAATGACTCTAAATCAGTAAATAGAGATATTGATAGTATTGTTAGTAGTGTGTTTCTCATTTTCATGGGAGGTAGTGATTTCATCTAAGATAGATGAAAAAGATATATTTATGGCATACCACTTGATTACCATGGAAAAGGAAATGTTACTGCTAGTGGTCCACAATTTTGCACACAAGGCATGGTTTGAAAATTATGTAAGGTGCGTGGTAGAACTTATGTCGATAGTTGAGGACTCCTAAGGAAGCCAAACATGGGAGTGGCTAATTTTTTAGCATGGTGATCGATATCTGTGCCGAAAGTAAAACTTATAATTTTATCATAAATTTTCTGTACTTTGCATATTGCGGAGTATGATGATTCTCTGTGAAGAGAATAATTTGCTATTGGGGAAGATTCTTACATAAAACCCAATTGAAAGTGAATTGGATTTAATTGAATTGGTGAGAAACATTTTAAGTCCCCATTTATAGTTAGGACCCTTTGGCAAATACTTTTTTAATTGTACAAACCCTTTACAAAATTAATAATTACAAACTTTGTCTTCCTTATCCACTAAGGAGACTATTTGCATTAGTGAATCATTAATTTATAATTAATTGAAAAAATGCAAATTCAATAATTATAAATTTGTCCATTATTATCCATTAATGATACTATTTGCATTAGTGGACCATTAATTCATAATTAATTCTTCAATTAATTTGCAAGATTATAAAAAACAATTTCCCATAACATTTTAGTCCTTGGATAAACAATATTACCCATTAAGCATGTAATTTACATTAAATTACATAAAAGTATAAAATGATTAATTCTTTAACAACTTAAAGAATTTTTAATATATATATATATATATATTCCTGAAGGTGTTAGCCCTTATATGGATAATATTTAATCATCACTCATAACTTCCTAATGCACAAGGATATTGGTGTGACCATAAAGGATCATTGTGGGTTAGCCGTGAGTTGTATCCAAACTCTTCGGATTTGAATTATTCAACAAACTCAACAACTATAGATAACATCTAGCAATGTGCCACAACCCTTAAACTACAATGAAGATTTTTTTTCATCAAGCCTTACTCTATTTATACATATCATATGGATAAAATCTTTCTGTTATCCAATCCTAATTAAGAAAAGATTCATGGATATCAAAACCATAGTCTCAATTTTTCAACGAATTGTCGATCAATATGTTATGAACTCTTCAACACGAACTCTTCTTGTGAGTTTTCTAAAATTTGCTCTGGACAAAAACTTTTAATTTCATACATTTATTGACACTCGTCTAAAAACTTGACCTAGCGAAAATTAGCAAAAACTCTCGCTTTAATTATCAAGTCAACGGATCACATCTTGACCATCATCTAAAGGGTAATATGAACAACACATAACCTAACCAGCTTTTATACAGGACATGGCTAGTCTCGTACGTATACACCATATGAATTATGCGCATCTATATGAGCTCCGACTATGATGTCTCAAGTTAGAAGTTCACTTTGTACACAAGTATAATTTCACAATAAATCATTGAATACATGCATGTTACTTGATTTATCGTTCTTTAGTCAAGTTCGAAAAATAGTTCTCTAACTATTTCTCCATACTAATACTTTTATAACATGACTCTCACTATCACCCACACTAATATCATTTCATGATATTCATCGTCGACATCTAGTAAACTTACTATGTGAGATGATTATCCAATCAATATCACGTCCATAGGGAATAACTTTGATGAGTGAATATTGTTCCCACGAGGATTAATTATTTACAATCTAATTACTGAGTTAAAACTATTCTAGTTTTATCTGAACAAGTTGAATATGGAAATGGTTTACGTTAGAAAAAACTAATGACTAAAACTAAAGTAAAGAAAATATAAAGATAAAATCAATAGAAGTAAGAGCTATAGGACATATGATTTCACCTAAACTAATTTGAATTAATTATGCCTATTCTTATTAATTGAAATTAAGATTATGGTTGATAATCGAGAATCTTAAAAATATTTATTAGCCTTTTTTAGGATTATAAAATATATATATATATATCTTCAATCTATCAATTTACTATATTCTTATATGAATTAGAATAATCAAAGGTTTATTAAGTCTCTAGATTCAATATATTGATTACACTGAGCATGTAAGTATATTTTATCTTACATAGACTTATCGGCATTCATCACAAGCATACATATCCTTTTATAGGGCGTCAATATGTAATCAAAATATCTAACTTATGGCCAATTAATTAAGAGCTTTAAGAACAATGAAGAACATTCAACTCAACCAATGATAAAGAAAAACTTAAACTATCACGATTAAGTTCAACATCAATGGAAAAATAAACAAAAGAATAAAGAAAAACTCAATTTTTTCTAGTTGCTAGATGGCTTTCCCCAAATCCAAACTTCTTGTTGATCCTTATTCTTTTCTCTCTTCTTTCTCTCTTGGTGGCTCTCTTTCTCTTATTTTTTGTCCTTAATGTCTCTTGGTCACCTCTTCTCCTAATGTGATGTTCCTCCCTTTTACAAGAATGCAAAATACCTAAAAATATTGCATTGGGTGCAACGACCTTACCTTCTGACACTGTGACGCCAAGCCCTAATTAGCCTAGGGACACGGCCTTAAAATCCTGAAGTCGTGACTCAGAGCTACTGCTTTATGAGAAATTCTTCTTGGCTAGAGCCACGACCTTGGATTCTAGAGTCGTGACCTTAAAGCTTTTGTTTTCAACATCCTTTTCATGCATTCCAAAGCTTGTTTTTCACTCCAAAACCTATTATTTCATAAATTTGTTATGTCCTACACAAAAATAAATAAAATGAATAAAAACATACCAAAAGAAAATAAATAATGGAATAAACTAGCAAAATATCAAGAGTAAGACTATAGTAATATCACATACAAATAGTGCACATCAACACTCATTTTATTACACTTCTAAAGAAAAAAAAATGAAAATATTATGTTAGGGTTTATAGAAATGGCATTTTCTGAAAACATATTTTTGTTGCAACAAACTAGACATTTTTAATGTTCATCCAAATTTTAGTTTTCACATAAAAGGATTTCAAGTTTACTAGTAATATTAGGTGATGTAGGACTTCAAACATTACTAAAAAACTTATGTTGCAAATTCTATAACTCAAAGAAAATAATTATTATTTTAAAACAATTCTTTTATTTAAGAAAGAATTCTTCATATTTAGAAAGATCTATTCCTTTTAGGACTAGGGAAAACAAGGCTTAGGTTTTCACTATAAATACGTAATATTTTCAGAGTTATTACAAGCCTTGGAGACGCTATAGAGAGAGCTTTTATGCATTATTTTTGTTCTCCTTCTTCTTGTTTTATTTTTCCAAGTTGTTATGTTTTCTTTTACTCCTTTAATGTGAAAACAAATTGGTGGAAATTATGAGTATGTAATTTCTAGTTTGATAAATTTAGAGATTAGTTCTCTTAAGTATTGTTAAGACATCTTTGATATTGTTCTTCAAAAGACAAACAATAAATTCTTCAGGAGATGGATTTGGGCTAGTTGAAGGGAGTTCAATGACATCAAGCAAGGGCATGCTACTGAATTTGTCGAAGGGATTTCGAAATTACAAGGTGAGAGAATCTCGCAAAATAAGGCCACTAAGAAAGATTGAATACAATGGTGACAATAATAATAAGGAATATTTATTTTGTTTAAGTCCATTAGTATTTGTAATCGTTTGATTTCTTAATGGATTATTTTCTCTAGGTGTGGGCTCGTGGATGTAGGATTGAAAAATTCGAACCACGTTAAAAATTTTTTGACTTCTTTATTTACTTACTTTATGGTGTTTGATTTTAATTAATTCGATAAATTAACTAAAATTGGCAATTACTTACTAAAACAAAATTTTCAATTAGTATCAAAACGAGTCACTAATTTATTTGGTGAGATTTTTGTGTTTTTGATTGGTTTTTGTAGGTATGGATTCTCAAAGAGATGGTTGATCGATCTCTCGACCACTCCTATTTGATGACACGAATTATTCATATTAGAAGGCAAGAATAAGAGCTTTCAACAAAACCATTAATGAAAAGGCATGGCGTGTGATACAAGTTGGCTAGACTTCTCCCACCGTGGCTGATAACAAGAAAAATAAGATATTTAAACTTGAAAACAGTGGATAAGCGCAGAAGACAATTTTTCAAACTACAATTCCAAGGCTCTAAATGCAATCTTCAATGCTATAAACTTGAATCAATTCAAGTTAATTTCAAATTGTGAATCCACAAAGAAAGTGTGGGATATTCTTCAAGTTACCTATGAGGGAACTTCAACGATGAAGTGTTCTAAAATTCAAATGCTTGCTTCTAGATTTGAAAATCTTAGGATTGAAGGTGATGAATTACTTGTTGGTTTTAATTCTAAATTAAATGATATTGATATTGATGAAATACTAATAAGGAACCCAAGAGGGGGGGTGAATTGGGTTTTTAAGCTTAATTTGACTAAATTTCGAATTTGCTTCAATTTAACCACACA
>JAXCLQ010000006.1:11085995-11103755 GCA_035584115.1 Cedrela odorata | reverse complement strand
TAAATATATATACATAACATTTTTATTAAATTATTATACAAATAACATGATAAATTAAATTAAATTAAATATTATAATACATTAATTAATTTTTTATGTAACTCAACATACTCTCTTTAATAAATTGTATAATTTTATATATATAGTATAATAATTAAGAGTTTGCATTTAAACATAAGATGAGATTTAATTAATTTAGTTTGAAAAATAATTTTTTATTTTAAAATTAAATTAATTTTTCGATTTAATTTTGGTTCTACAATCTTTAAAATTAGAATTTATCATAAAAGTAACGGTTCTTAATTTTTTGAAATCGAAATTCATGTTAAAATAATTGGTTCTCATTCAAAATTTATTTTTTTAGTTTGAATTCTAAAACCGATGAACACCGCTAAAATTGTATTCATGTGTTTCCAACCTTTCCAGTGTTAAAAGGGATTAACTTTTGCTTTTGACTTTAGCTTCTGCTTTTGTAAATGTTTAAGACTAGAAATTTGACAAAACTAGGTTGACAATTTTTCAATATACCCAAATACAGAGGTATTTATGAAAATAACAAAACTAAAAAACCAAAAATTAGAAATGGTAAAACAACTGATAGATCACTAATGTTTAGAGAAATGACAAACAAAGGTATACTTGGTAAGTTATGATAATAGGTCCCTAGTCTTTGCTGTAATGTCGCTGGAACCTATCCAAATCTTGTTCTCACACAAGTTCGCTAACCTCATTGAAAGTTACTTTTTCCCTCTCACTCAAAAGCTGAAAATCAGCGAGAAAATTAAAAAAGAAAAAAGAAAAAAGAAAAAAAAGAGCGGGTTTGTTGTTGGGTGGTTGTAGTTATTTCTGCTGAATTGAAACTGTCTTTCTCTGTTTTTTATTTTCATTTTTGCTTTTTTTTTTTCCTTTCTGAAAGTCTCACTCTTCTCTCTCATAATCAAAATTCAGTCTTTACCCATTTGATGTATTGTTTTGTTCTTCATATAAGTGGTTTTCTTATTACTCAGTCGTGAACTGAAACTCCCCTTTTGTTTTCACATATTTTTCAACAATATTGGCTTGATTTTTATCAAGTTTGGTCCTTTTTGTCAGTTTTAGCTTGATCTGGTAAAAAGTTGCTGTCTTGGTGATGTTTTGAAGCTCAATTTTGTGAAATTCTGTGACAATTTTGGCATATTTTTTTTTAGTTTGGTGAGAAATAATTTTGATTGTTTCAAGTGATTTATTAGATTGGTTTTGAGATTTATTAGTTTGTTTATATGCATTAAAGTTGGAGGTGTTATTGTGTTTTACAATTGAATGTGTTTTGTTGTACTATAGATCTGCTTTTATATAATATATCCCTTTTTAGATTTTTATTGATATTTCATTCCTGTGATAAAAAAAGGAAGAAAGAGGAAGTGAAGAAGATTCCATAACATTGTTGCTTCAAAAAGTCTCCTTTCATTTCGTGGTAAGCTGAAAGCTTTAGAATCAATCTTGGTTTTGGCTTTCTGATTGATTTTGTTTTTTAGCTTCGTATATCGTGTTTCAAATGAATATAGAGGCGACTTTGTGAAGTTATTAGACTGTGAGTTCAAAAGGGTTTGTGGCAATTTGTTTATAGAATTGTAATTCAAGAGATTTTAGATCGATAAGGATTAACCCAATAATTAAACCGTGTATTAATTAGTTGAAGATTTGCAAGGGTGAATTTCAGATTGATCTGATAATTAGGCTGTGTATTGTTAGGATTTTTTTTAGAGATTTGGTTAATGGTTGGAGATTTGAGTGTCAACTGGAGGATTAATCTGTTTTTCAGGCGAAGAATTCAAAGGGTTTGTAGGGATTTACCAACGAGTTCTGACGGATTCGTCTCCTGCAAATAGGTGGTGTGATTGTGTGGCTGGTCTGGAGTGCGTACTAAGCATTATCAGGGCCCTTAGAATGGGGTCCTGCTTCTCTGCAGAAAGCAAGAGTCCCATCCCAGGTTCGCCATCCTCTCCGGGCCTGGGGATCAGGAAGAGGAAGAGCTCAAAGAAAAAACTGGGGTCAAGGAATCCTTCGTTTGACTACCGGAGGGAGGAGCCGTTGCATCGGATTCCTGGGAGATTGTTCTTGAATGGTTCAAGTGAGGTTGCTTCACTCTTTACCCAACAAGGCAAGAAAGGAACAAACCAAGATGCCATGATTGTTTGGGAGGTGAGCTTTTTCTCTTATTCACACGATACAATTCATTTTTTTTTATGTGATTTTGGTTCTGTTGAAATTATCATATATTGGTAAATTATTAGATTTAATTTTTGTTTACTGTGTTTCTTGAATAGCTTCATGGTCATTTGTTTATTTGTTGTTGATTGCTTGACCAACGGAAGAGTAGTTTATCTGATTTATCTGTACCTTTTGATCAGTGTCACTGAATATCAAATTTGACTTTGGTGTGGAATTCATTAAATATTCATTTTTTTTTCTTCTTACTTCTGTTCTTTAGAGACATTCTGCTAGTGGATACTCTACTTTCTGGTTAAGAAACAAGCAGCATTCTTTATTAATTGGCTGCAGTTTCTTTACTATTGTTTGAGTATCAAAAGATTTCGTTTACCTTTCATTGTCGTACGTTTCAGCCCAGGAAACAAGTTTTTGGCCCTTTCTAATTTGTACAAGGTTGCTGCAATGTTCTACAATAGAACTTGGATGATTATATTTTTCTTTGGATTTCTTTCAACTTTCGTCTGCATTTTTGCATCCTGGCCATTCATTTTGTTCTATAGATATTGCATTCTATTTACTCAGTTGAGCAATTATAAGTTTCACGTGATCTATTCATCTTGGAGACGCTTTATATCAGCACTAGTTAATTCAAAATGACAATATTATATCTGGGAACGTGTTTTCTGTCACGATTGTTGTAATACATTTTAATCGTTGTAATAATATATCTTAATGGTAAATTGGAAGCATTCAGAATGTGTCTTCAGAAGAGATCTATTTAAAGAGCCTTAATCAATGTCTCTGATTTTTTTGTATTGGATAGTTGGAAAGTTTATGTCTTTGTACCTGGATGTGACAATGGCCCATAATCCTCCCAATTATTGTGGTGTTTACAGAATTTTGCATCGAGAGCTGACACAGTTTTTTGCGGTGTTTTCGATGGCCATGGTCCATACGGTCATATGGTTGCAAAGAGAGTGAGGGATGCTCTTCCTCTAAAACTGAGCTCTCACTGGGAAGTGAATACTACTAGTGAGGAAGTTCTCCGGGAGATAAGTCTTAACACTGCTGGAAGCATAAACTCTGAGGACGCTGCATTTGTATCTGCCGATGAAGAATCTAGACCCTCTGTTGACCTTGAGGAAACAGAAAAGTTTCCCGAGTTCTTTCCAATGCTAAAGGAGTCACTTCTGAAGGCCTTCAAAGTCATGGATAGGGAACTAAGAATCCAAGCAAATATTGATTGTTTCTGCAGCGGGACAACAGCAGTGACGTTGATTAAGCAGGTATTAACTTGTATCCGTTCTAAACTTGTTTGAATTAGATTTTATAATTTTTTGATATATCCTTGTTGATTGCAAGAGAATAATTGCTTCTGCTACTGTATGTGTAGGGTCAATATCTTGTCATCGGAAATGTTGGGGACTCCAGAGCCATACTGGGCACAAGAGACAAAGATGATTCTCTTCTTGCAGTCCAGTTGACTGTAGATCTTAAACCAAATCTTCCAGGTCTCTCTCTCTCTTTCTCTCTCCTTTTCTACCCATTAATTCTTCTCAATTATTTCCCATTGCTTTGAATTTGAAGACTATAGCACTGTACACAAATCACCTACAAGGCATCACAAAAATAAAAATAACTGTATCCATCCATTTCTAAAATGAGAGTCTTGTCCTGCTAAAGAAGGTAAATAGGTCTTTATCTGTGCATGTCTCCACATAGTATGAGATAAGTAGAAACTTGCCAGAGACTTACTTCTTCTATCTTGTATCTGTATGTACAGATGATTTCTAGTTTTATTATTGTTTTCATTTTTTATGTTACTTTTTACGCCTCATTTTTGATCCATTGATGTTTGTTCCTTCTTCAATTATTGTCCATAGTCAGTCTTGTGATTTCAGTGGTTTAGCAGCTGAGCTAGATTTGGTGATAAAAACATATATGTTGTACCAACAGACATTACAAGCTAACGAATATATTACTTTTTTACAAATAATCAGTTAAAAATTTTGTTTTTTGTGTAATTTATTCAAGCAATATCTGTTTACCGAAATCAATATTGATATTGGAATACTTATATAATTTGCAAAGTCATGGGCAGTAAAAACATTTGTGGAACTAAATCTGGTCGAGTATTTTGTGGTTTGTTGGTAAGATAATGTATTTGTTCTAACCGATTAGATTGGCAAGGCCAAATCCTTGCATATTATTACTTAAAGTTAGCATTAATGTCGTCAATGATGAAGAACTGAAATATACATTGTAAATGTGGTTTTTCTTTAAATTGTCATAGTTGGAGACTCGTACTTTTGTTTTGTTACTGTTGCCCCTTCAAGCTAGCAGGATTACTTGCTATATGGATTAAGAATTTGTGTATAACCTGAAAGATAAACAAGGAATAAAAAAAAAAGGCTATTAAAAGCTGTTAAATTCCTTGCTTCTTTGTGTTATCATTTCTGATTGCTATTGATTTTGAACATATATATAGTGCTCATAAGCACTGTTTGCTCTTTACAGCTGAAGCAGAGAGAATACGAAAATGTAAAGGACGTGTCTTTTCACTTCAGGATGAGCCTGAGGTTGCCCGAGTTTGGCTACCAAACTATGATTCACCTGGTCTTGCCATGGCGCGGGCTTTTGGAGATTTTTGCCTCAAGGATTTTGGTCTGATCTCTGTGCCTGATATATCCTACCGACGCATCACTGATAAAGATGAGTTTGTTGTCTTGGCCACAGATGGCGTAAGGGAGCCAACTTAAATTCTAATATTTTACCTTTTGTTTTGTTTCCCCGTATATTTTTCCTAATTAAAACTTGGCTACAATTTAATTTTCATAGATTTGGGATGTTCTGTCAAACAAAGAAGTGGTAGACATTGTAGCTTCAGCCCCAGCACGTTCATCTGCAGCTCGAGCCCTGGTTGTGTCTGCAGTTCGAGCTTGGAGATACAAGTATCCAACTTCCAAAGTTGATGATTGTGCAGTGGTTTGCCTCTTCCTTGTTCCAAACTCCAATTTAAATGGTATATCTACTACCTCCAGTTTCAAGTCCAAAGTGCAGCAAGCTCCGGTGGAAGAAGTCAACACTGGCTCCGAGAAAGATGATGATCCCTTTGTCCTGACCAGTCTGGACCGCTCAGGAACTGTCCGAACTGATGAAGAGATACACCCCCAAGAAAATGAAGAGGATTCTCTAAAGCATGATGAATCTAATACAGATTGGTCTGCTCTTGAAGGAGTGTCTAGAGTTAATACCCTCTTGACTCTGCCAAGGTTCACACCTGGAAAAGACGATAAGAAAGCTGGCGGAGCTCGGAAATGACAAACGTCATGGAGATTTGGTTAGTGCTTGATTTTCATAATTAAACTTTTGTTCTTTCTTTTTTCTTGTTCCTATTCATGGTTTCCATTTCTACAGAAGGAGAAAATGATTTGTAGGGGCCATTGATGTTATTTTTGGATCGGAGAGGTGGCCCTGGCTATATTAGCATGTCTGGGAAATTGTCCTTTCTCTCTAGTTGGGGTAGAATCGGAATTTTGTAAAATCCAACTCTCCATCTATTTTTATTTTTTTCGTTTTATATATTTTATTTTTCTCTCCTATTTTTTTTTTTTTCATGAATGGTTTATTATTGGTTATTGCTAATAATAATTTGATGATAAGGAATTCTCCTTTCGATATCAACTTGATATGATATTTTTGAATTTTGTCCATTCTCTTGTTATGTGGAGATGAAGAGTTATTTGTTTCCAAGGAAAAAGATTTCCTCGGCTTCTCTTTTTTGGCTTGAAGTGCTTCTTGAAAATGTGCTTTTCTTGATAATTGCTTTGAAAAATGTTTGACAATTTTGAGATTGTGAACGGTTGAAAGGAGCTTATCAATTTAGATTATGAAAGTTTTAAATGAAATGACTGATTGAAAGGCTAAAGGAAGGTTAACGCTACCATTTGTTCCTGAATTTTCTAAAGCTTGTAGTTGTATGCATTTAGAATTTACAAATTGCAATATTGTTATTATTCCTGACTTCAGGATTTTGAGGCTCCTAGGGCTTGGGAGATTGGATAAAATGTTGGAATGCTAATAAATTGTGACCTTAATAAATGAAAATTTTACACATGGGGTTGCATTATTTGTATGCTCGTTTAATAAATATTCATTATTTATTAGTTTTTTTATCAAAAAATAATTTCATATAATGCTATCATTTATTAGAGTAATTTTATGCATATATTATAATGTAAAATAAAATAAATTATTATTATTATTATTGTAATAAACCCAAAACATATTATTGGAAGTCTTGGATGATCAAATTTTATAACTGTTAGTAGTTTTGTTAGTTTTGTCAGAGTAAAGGGTTCGAAAGTTTATAGTTTGACCCATTAAAAAATAATTTATTTATTTTTTAAAAATATGCCCCTGATTATACTTTATATAAACCATTAAAATAATAGTAAGCAATCTAACAGTTTAAAATCATGAATTTTACTATTAAGATAAAATAAAACATAAATGTTATAAGAGCAACTTGGCAGTCATGATTATGGTCAATAAATTAAATTAAATTAAATTAAAGTAGAAAAATCCAACACAAAATAAATAGAAGCAAGTGAATGTGCAAAATTTCAGACAATTTCCTGTTTTGAAGTTAGTTTGTCTTCAATAGAAATTAGCAAGCTGTCGCATCGCATATTGAATTGATGTCGTTTTGTTTGGGTGTTGAATTGTTGTGTTGTCTATATTTAAAATTGTCCTCATTTAGACCCCATAACCCGCACACATATATCATATTAAGTTTATCAATATTTAATTATATACATAATTAATTTAATAACAATAATAAAATAATTTCATATCTTTTTTAAAAATTTAATAATAATAAAATTTTGTTTAGCATTTATAAATTTTATGTTTTTTTTAAGCACTTTCTAGAACAGTTATTATAATGCTAAGTATTACTTATAAAGCACTTCAAGTATTATTTTAATTAATATGTAATTATATATTAATTTAAAAATCACTCCCAGTAATATTTAACTTTAATTAGGGTGGACGAAAAAAAAATCATAATCAGCAACTTAAACCAAACTTACTTTAAACCGCATGGTTTAAATTTGATTTAAAATTTATTTGAGTTAAATTTGAATTGAAATTTTACTTGCCAAATTTATAATGGTTTGAATTGAATTAAGTTTTTGGTCCAACTCAAACAACATTTATCGAATATGTATTGGATTATATTTTATTTTTAGTTTTAATTTTAATTTTTTTTTCATAGTAAGTATATATTATGTTAATTTTATTGAACATATATTTTTTATTGGGTTAATATTTATTTTCGTTAAACTAGATTATCTTAAATTTTTATTGTTTGTCCTTAAGTTTATTTATATAGTTGATTGTTGTAAACCATATTCTTTAAACATAAAGTTAAAGTAGTCATTGTATGACATTCATTTTCACACATGTATGACTCATGGTTAGTTGACACATTATCAAGACTTAGTTGAGCTTAAGTAATCTCATAGTATGAGATTTAGTGACTTAAGTAATTTAGTTTAGTATAAATTGATTTTTTGTATGTCATCCTACGCTTATGCATAAAACGATATCGTTAGCTGGTTAGCTAGTGAAGTCAAAGGGCAGTGCCTTTGTAGTGGATCGGGGCGGAGCTCCTGAAAGATAAATAAAATTAGTTCTAAGAAATAAATAGGAAAGGTTAAAGAATTAACTTAAATGAGAAATTTGTGTTTGAGCATATAGTATTAATACATGGGATTGAGGAGATCAACACATGAAATTGAGGAGATCGATACATATACCAAAGTATCGATATCTTAAGGATGCAGGTCAATACCTGATGAAGGAATCTATACCTTCATAAAAAAGTATCAATACTTTGCAAGTTAAAGACTTTGAAAGAAATTACAAATCGACTAGATCGATACATATGGAGAAAGTATCGATATATTGCAAGTGAGAGAGTTCGAAAATAATTATAAGATAAACCAAATCGATAACTTCATTAAAGTTATGTACATTGAAAGAGAATCGATACATAAAGGTAAATATGTATTGATACTTGATGTCTAAGGAATTTCAAAAATTGAATTTTAATGAATATATCGATACCAAAACCAAAAGATATCGATATATTAGACAAATTTGGGAAATTGGTCGAACAGTTTTGGAAATCCAAAAATTTCTTAAGGACAATTTGAACTTTTCACCCAATTTTATATAAACTCATAAGAAGGGGATTAACTCTCCAGTGTCTCTACATTCGTATTCCTTTCCTTCTCTCTCTAGAAAATATTTCTATCTTTATCTTTCTAGATTTCTTCAAATTCTTGACTTATTCTTTCAAAAATTTGTTGCTAATTGATTACTCATTCTCAACTCTTCAATTTGATACCATTTTTGAGTGTGAACAGTAAGAGAAAGCAAGGAAAGAAAACTAGGGTTTCAAAGAAATTTGAAGATTTTTCGTTTAATCGGCAATCAAAGATTTTTATGGACTTTTACAGGTTACCAATAAATTTATTAACTTATTAGAAGCTAGATTTTAAGATTTTGGAATATGTTAGAATTTAGAAATTTATTATTCTCTCAGATTTCTATTGATTTTGGTAAGGAATGATAGATTTATGTTAATTGGCTTTAATTAAAGTATTTTGATAGATAATTATGAGTTGGTTCTCATTTGGAATGTGTATATTCGTTTTAGAAGAAAATACAAATTTAGAATATTTACTGCCATAGAATTTCATTGTTGAAAATCGGATAAATAATATTTGTTAGTTAAACCTCGAGAAATGTATTATGTATCAACTAAAGGATTTTAGCCACATTTTTCATGAACATTATATTAAATGCATTTAAGTATAATTATTTGAATCGTGAAATTCATTATTATATGTATATGTAGTATTAGGTTTTGAAAATCCTAAAGAAGAACTGAGTGGGTGCGAGAATTTTTATTGTGAGTGGTTACACTCCCCTTATTGTGAGTAAATACATATATGAATATGTAAATATATGTGTGTTATGCATATATATATGTTTGTGTGTTAAACAAGTTGTTTTCTTATTAAAGTGAAATTTGAAATGAAATTGTTTACATATGTTGATATTGATATTGTAATATTTTGTTTAATTGGTTTACTGTTGATAAATTATTTAGTATACATGCTGAAATGGCCTTAGAGGCATGATTGATTTTTATGATTATATCATTGTTTGAAAAATGATTTAATTTATGCATGTATATTGGTGATGAGACCGATAGGACATATATTGATATATGGTCAGTGAGCTTGTTTTTACTGTAGCTACAAAGAGGTAGCCTATAGATTAATCTATTGGGAGGTCACATAGGTGAGTGGAGTCACAGTGAGACTGGTATAAAGAAGAATATACATGGTAAGTCCACTATGTACTGTGCATGAATGTGCAGTTATAGGTACTTTATGGAAAGTTCTCTTAATTTGATAAGGATATCTTGGATTTAACGGATATGACGAAGACAATCACTCGTGTTATCAAGTGACTACTCGGAGTCAACATCAATGAGATAGGCGTATTTTTATAAATGTATGTTTTACAAAAAATAAATAATTTTATAAAGTATGCGAAATAGTTTTCTATTTGATAAGAACTTATTGCATATTGTTTTATGTATGAAAAACTCACTGATGGTTTCGAAATTACCTCGACTAAGGTAGCAGTTTATAAAGTATAGACAGTTTGGTTTATTTATTTAAAATTGTATGCAGACCTATAAAATATTTTCTGATGATTTGACTATATGAAATATATATATACTTTTGAATACATTGTAATTTCAATATCTGAAATTTAGAAATACGTGTGCATGTATGTATATATGTGTGTATTTTATTTACTCACTGAGTAATTCATATACTCACATTTCATCCATTTTAGCTTTCAGATTAAGCGCCTTAGTGCTCACAGAGCTAATGGTAGTCGTAGAAAGCCTTCGGCGCTCTGGTTAGACTTCTCTTAATTTACATTTGTATTTTATCTCATTGGATAACGTTATTTGAATTTTGTAATGTATTTGTAAACCAAACGGTTTATGTAAATGTTTATGTTTGTTCAACTCAAATAAAAATGATTTTTATGATGATGTTCTATTTACTTGTTATTTGTTTTGGATGAATTGATCATGGATGATCAACTCTTTAATAATAATCACGTGAATGAGAGTTATGATTTATAAACCATTTTTAGGTTTTTATGATATACAGTAAAAATGAAAGTCTTACAAGCTCTCTTGATACAATTTAAGTGTATAAAGTGTATCATGAGAATTCGTAACGGTTGTCATAGGTAAATTCAGGCTCGGAGCATGACAATTGTTGTTAATTAATTTAAGTTCATATATAACAATACTAAATTTTTATTCTTTGTCCAATTAATTTAATTTGTAAATAATAATATCAATAATTAAAGTAACAATAATAAATAAAAATAATAAAATTTGAGCCTAAGTCCAAACCGTATAATCCAAACTCATTTTAATAGATTTTGTTTGATTTGGGTTACTCGATAATTTAAGTTGAATTAAATTAAAATATAACCAATTCAATTTTTTTTAGTTCGGTTCGAACTAGTTTTAATCCTACTCAAACGGAAACGCACCCACCTTCAAATTTGGTAAACACCATTAAAATAAATAACAAAATATATAAATAAATATTTATATATTTTAATTTAGTATTTATGTCATGCTAGTTAATACAGTAAAACAGATGATACGTATCTCTTTAAACAAGTTCATTGTGGAGAGATATTCTATTGATTTCAAGGGGCTATATGATATTTTTAAATTTTAGGAGAATATATGTTTTAATTTAAAAATTGTATTAATATTAAAATAAAGAGTATTAACAAATTAGTTTCCAAATTTTAACAAAATAATAAATTATAACATGCTTTAATTATTTATAACAAATTGACCCCTAATAATTAATTAATAGGTACTAGTATAAAACTAAACGACAACTAAAATCAGTTACTAATTTCTTAAAATTAACAAATTGTATCCTAATTTATTGTTTCACAAAAATTCAAGAACTTCCCATTAAAATAAACTGAACTTTAAAATAGTATATAGAATTATCTCTTAATATTATATATCAAAATTATCGATTGCGAATATTATAAGAAATGTCCATTGCTGATTTAATAATAATAATAAAAGAAATAAATTGTCGATTGCTAAAGGCTCTCAAATTCTTATCCGTAGTAGGCTGCGTCAGCTGATTCTTATTTCAAAATAAGTCGCCACCGCAATGATTACTTTTTATACTAGTGACTGAAAATTATTCCGTACAAGCAAGCAAAACATTATCCTGTAATTTATATTTAATTTTCAAATTAGTCCTCATTGTTCTTTCTGTTCTATTAATCAAATTAGCAAAAATAATTAACATACCAAACTCTGAAAGTGAAGTTTAATATGGGGATGGAATTTTAGCTCTCCTATAATATGAATTCTTACCCCATTCTGCACTTGAAGGTCCGTTTCTTCTAGTCATAGCTCATTTCTCCTTGAGGGTTGAGCAAATCGTGGCGGATGAAAAGAGTCGGCTGTCTTTGCTACGCACATCTAACTAGATGTTAGCATAAAAAAATAATAAAAATCATCATAAATTTTTGTTGCTGTCTTATCAAACTCCATAATGCATTTTGCTCCTTGTGTATACCTTAAATTTTAAACAATATTGATACGACATAAAGCAATATCACATTTAAAATTATTAATTTTAATATCATCCATGTTGGAGGTTATGAAAATCACCATAAGTAGTTTATAACTTCTCCTAGTGTTATAAAAATATTTACACATTTTAGTAATTGCTAGTAATGGTCATTAAGGATAATAATTTTTAAAAACTATAGCAAACTTCTCAAAAATATTTTTTGATGAAAAAACCTATAAATAGAAAGTTATTCTTGATGAATGCCCCTAACTCGTTATTTCTTAGAATATTTTTCTATCAATGTCAATACAGCAACAAAATATCAATGGTAAGAGGTAAGTTCCTTAAACTTCTGCATTTAAGTTTTAAAGATTCAAAGTATTATTTATGTTTCCATACTTACGTTTGGTATCAGCGTGTCAAGTTTCAATTAAAAAATTTTAAATAATTGCATGAAAAATTAATTGGTCTGAATTGAACCTAGGTCTTGTATTTTTAATTATTAATTAACTTTAATTGTTAATTAAATACATGCTATTTATGAAAATTATTTAAAAATTTAGAATATAATGCAATTTAGTCCAAAATTATATTTTTGATTATCCATGATTTTGGCCTAAAATTTATTTTATTTACCATAAAATATGTAAATTATAAGAATTTACAAGTTTTTGGTGGTCTTTTAATTTTAGCATGAAATATGCATAATTTTTTGTACTTTATGACATATATATTTTATGATTGATGAGTATTTAAACTTTATGCATTTATTTTTATATACATTTATGAATACATATATTTGGATAAGAGCATGCAAATTTAGAAAATCAAAATTAAGAACTAACGTTGGGTATATTTGTAATTTATTTTGTTATTAATTACATGTCTAGAAAAATTCTGTCAAAAGGGTCAAAAGTTGCTTAAGGAGATTAGGTTTTAAGTGGGACCGTTTGTGACCCCTCTAATCTTTCCTAGGAATTTTCCTGGTATAATTTTTAACTTAAATAAATTACTTTATATTGCCTATACAATAGATTTAAGGAAATATAAATATTAAGTAAAATTTCTGAATATCATATGTCTGAGTGACTAATATATTTTTTAATTTAGGGAGTAGTCAGAACATCTCTAAATTAAGTGAGAATTATATTAGGATTACATATAGTTTAAAGATATAAATTGTGATTATTCATATTGATTATAATAAATTTTATCCCACATGAATTTTTATTACATTTATATGATTAATTAAGATAAAGTATCAAATTATTTTTCCTTAATTTACTCACAAGAATTAAGAAAATATAATTTGATAGTTTTATTATAAAGATATATGAATCTACTAGAATAAACTACTTAGTCTACAAACAGTATTTTATATCTATTGATTCATATTTTAGGACATGTTTTATATTGATAAAACTTAATATTAGTCTCAAATTTATGACATAAGCATGTATTGTGTACAACTTTAGAACCTGTAAATATATCTGATATTAATGTTCCTAAACTAAAAGGAGACAATTATAAAATATGGAAGGAAAAAGTTCTTCTTTATTTAGGGTGGATGGACATTGATTATACTATCCGGAAAGACAAACCACCTGCAGTAACTGATACCACCACTTTAGTTAAAATTGCTTTTTATGAATGCTAGGAGTGGTCCAATCGCCTCAATGTCATGTTCATTAAGACAAAGATTTCTGCTGGCATCTGTAGTTCTGTCGCTCAGCATGATAATGTCTGAGATTTGTTAAAGGCTATTGATGAACAATTTGAATCATCCTATAAGGCCTTAGCTAGCACCCTGATAATGAAGTTTTCTTCAATGAGGCTCACTCGTATCAATGATGTGCATGAACACATCATAAAAATGAGAGATATTGTGGCTCAACTCAAAACACCTGACTGAATCCTTCTTAGTGCATTACATTTTAAACACTCTCCTTCAACTATACAAACCCTTCAAAATCTCGTATAACACAAATAAGGATAAAAGGTCCATTAATGAACTAATGACCATGTGTGTACAAGAGGAAGGAAGGTTGATGATGGAATCAGGAGAAAGTTCACAAAGTGCACATCTGGCTGTACAAGGAAGGAAGAAAAGGCAAGCCAAACAAAAGAGGAAAGATATTACACCAAAAATATCTCCCTAAGCTGAAATTCAGAAGGAATTCAAATGCTTCTTTTATAAGAAAAAAGGACATATGAAGAAGGATTGTATGAAATTCCAGCAGTGGCTTTCTAAGAAAGGTATTTCAATCTTTTTTTTTTTGTTATAAATCTAATATGGCTGAGGTTTGTCATGACACATGGTGGATTGATTCTGGTTCTATAATCCATATTACCAATGTTTTGTAGGGCTTGCAAAACCTAAGGAAGCAAGTGTGAACTGAGCAATATATCTTTTTAGGAAACAAGATATGCTCGTCCGTGAAAACTATTGGGACACACAATTTAGTTCTCAATAATGGTTTTGTAATAACATTGGAGAAGACTTTTTATATTCCTAGTTTTTCTAGGAATTTAATTTCAGTTTCAAGGCTTGTACCTTATGGATATTCCTCTACATTTTCATATTCATTTATAAATATTTTTTATAAATCTGATCTTGTTGGAAATGGTACATTGTCTTATGGTTTTTTTCATGTTAACTTACAAAATGATACTTGTTATAATACAATGCATACATATACTAGCAATAAAAGATATGTTATGAATGAGGATTCTTCTATGTTATGGCATAAGAGATTAGGACATATCTTCATACAGAAAATTCAAAGATTAGTAAATGATGGAGTACTTAGTACACTGGATTTAACTAATTTTGATACTTGTGTGGATTACATTAAAGGTAAGCAAACCAACAAGTCTAAGAAAGGTGCCAAGAGGAGTTCTGACATATTTTAAATCATACATACTGAAATATATAGTTCTAGCTTGGACTCGTATGGTCAGAAATATTTTATCACCTTCATAGATGATTACTTAGGATATATGTATCTCTACTTATTGGATACTAAGGACCAAGCATTAGATGCTTTTAAAATATTTAAAGCTAAAGTAGAGAAACAAGGCAATAAGCAAATAAAGATCATGAAATCTGATGGAGGTGTAAATATTATGGTAGATATACTGAGAATGGACAAGCACCTGGTCCATTTGTGAGGTTTCTTCAAGAACATGGGATTGTTACCCAATATACTATGCTTGGTTCTCCGGATTAAAATAGTATAGCTGAAAGAAGAAATCAGACATTATTAGATATGGTGCGAAGCATGCTAAGTTGCTCTAAACTTTCTAAGTCATTGTGGACTAAAGCTCTTAAGACAACTGTGTATATATTAAACTGTGTTCCAACTAAAGCTGTTACAAAAACACCATTTGAGTTATAAAAAGGTTGAAAATCAAGTTTGCAATATATATGCATTTGGGGTTGTCCTTCAGAAGTAAGATTTTACAATCTACAAGAAAAGAAGTTAGATCCAAGGATCATTAGTGGATATTTTATTGGATATTCAGAAAGGTCTAAAGGATATAAATTTTACTATTCATTTCATTACACTAGGTTTGTGGAATCAAGAAATGTAAAATTTCTTGAGAATGACTTGATCGGTGGGAGGGATCAACTTTAGAATATAGTTTCTGAAGAAAATCATTCAAGACCTTCCACTTCAGAGAGTCAATTAATTATAATTAACAACACCCCTCCAGTACAAATGGGTGTTAATTATCCATTGATTTATATTCAACCAATAATGAATAACAATCAAATTCCACAAGCAGATGATATTCCAATAGATCAAGTTGTTTAGGAATTACTTGAAAATATTAAACAACCAATTAATCAACAACCTCCTCAGGAGATTGTTGATACAACATTAAGAAGATCTACTAGAATTAAAGGATCATCTATACCTAGTGATTACACTGTGTATCTACAAGAGTCTAACTATAATGTTGGAGCTGAAAATGATCCTTATGCGTTTTCACAAACCATGAGTTGTCAATAATCTGACTTATAGTATAATGCCATGAAAGATGAAATGAATTCCATGTCAATGAACGAAGTCTAGGATCTTGTTGAGTTATCTAAGGGATTTAAACCCATCAGGTGTAAATGAAACTTTAAGACTAAGAAAGATTCATTGGGCAACGTTGAGAGATACAAGGTCAAACTTGTTGCCAAGGGATTCACTCAAAGGGAAGGAATCAATTATACAGAGACCTTTTCTCCTGTATCTAAAAAGGAATCTCTCCGAATAATTATGGCATTAGTAGCTCATTTTGATCTAGAACTATATCAAATGGATGTGAAAATGACATTTCTCAATGGAAATTTGAAAGAAGAGGTTTACATAAAACAACCTGAAGGATTCTCTTCCAAAAATGGTGAACATTTGGTTTGTAAGTTTAAGAAATTTATATATGGATTAAAACAAGCCTCCCGTCAATGGCATTTTAAATTTTATGGTGTTATCTCTTCATTTGGTTTCGAAGAGAATATTATGGATCAGTGTATATACCAAAAGGTTAGTGAAAGTAAAATTTGTTTCCTTATTTTATATGTGGATGATATTTTACTTGCAACCAATAATAAAGAGTTTGAAAGAAGAGGTTTACATAAAACAACCTGAAGGATTCTCTTCCAAAAATGGTGAACATTTGGTTTGTAAGTTTAAGAAATTTATATATGGATTAAAACAAGCCTCCCGTCAATGGCATTTTAAATTTTATGGTGTTATCTCTTCATTTGGTTTCGAAGAGAATATTATGGATCAGTGTATATACCAAAAGGTTAGTGAAAGTAAAATTTGTTTCCTTATTTTATATGTGGATGATATTTTACTTGCAACCAATAATAAAGAGTTGCTACATGAGGTGAAACAATTTCTCTTTAAAAATTTTGATATAAAAGATATGGGTGAGGCATCTTATGTCCTTAGCATAAAGATCCATAGAGATAGATATAAAGGAACATTAGGTCTATCTCAGGAAATCTATATCAAGAAAATTTTAGAGAGATTCAGAATGAAAGATTGTTCACCAAGTATAGCACCGATTGTCAAGGGTGATAAGTTCAATTTAAACCAATGCCCTAAAATTGATTTTGAAAAGGAACAAGTGAACAACATTCCATATGCTTTAGCTGTTGAAAGTATGATGTATACTTAAGTCTGTACCAGACTTGACATTGCTTTCGCAGTTGGAATGTTGGAATATCTTCAAGGGACTAAGGATTACATGCTTATATACAGACGAACTGACAATTTGAAAGTAGTTGGCTACTCAGATTTTGACTTCGCTGGCTGTGATGATTCAAGAAAGTCAACTTTTGGATACATCTTTATGCTAGCTGGCGAAGCCATATCTTGGAGGAGCGCTAAGCAAACATTTATTTCTACTTCCACTATAGAGGCCGAGTTCATTTCTTGTTTTGAGGCTACCTCACATGGAGTATGGTTAAAGAGTTTCATGTCTGGACTTAAAATTGTGGATTCTATTTCTAAGCCATTGAAAATCTATTGTGATAATTCAGCTGCTGTATTTTTGACTAAGAACAATAAAAGTGGTAGTCGAAATAAACACATCAATATTAAATACTTAGCCATCAGAAAATGTGTTAAGAAAAATAAAGTGGTCATTGAACACGTTAGCACTAATTTAATGATAGCTGATCCTTTAACAAAAAGCATTTCACCTAAAGGTTTTAAGGATCATATGGATTGAATGAGACTTGGTTTCATTATGTAAATTATTGCATATGTACATATAATTTATTAATGAAACTCTATTTATATGATATTTTCTCATTATGTGCGCGCATTTATTTGAGAGA
>JAXCLQ010000006.1:11061027-11071313 GCA_035584115.1 Cedrela odorata | reverse complement strand
TGAATGAAGTGAATATGATGATGAACATGTTTTAGGAATTCGTTAAGTATCATTTTGGGATATGTGGATGTCGTAGGCAGGTAACGACAAGTATGAATGCGTAACTAAAATAGGTAATGTAAATTTGTTTTTAGGTACGGAATATGAACATAAAAACATACTTGCGAAGAGCCGAAACAAATGTAAGTAAATTGTGCATGCATTTTAATGTTTTGAAAATTATGCGATATTCGATTTTGATGAAAATGTGATTTGTACATGTTGGTACGCCAATGAAATTCTATGAAATGTTTATGGAATTTGAATGTTTACGCCGATATCGCATTTAGAGAATAAATATGAAATGTTGTTGATATGTGATATGTTTGAAAAAAAAATGTGTTTTATGTTATTATGATCTAGCCAAATCTGGTGTTAAAGGCGAGGTTTGCAAGCTAGTAAGAATTCTGTTTAGCGCGTCTTGCGCGTTTCTGTTATATGTAAATGTGAATGACCGCTTAATGCGGAATACCTGAACACGTTCTATAACCGGGTCACCATGGATACAGGTGACACTAATTGACTAAGCTGTTCTGAATATAGTTGTATTTGAATAAACTTTATAGAATTGAAAAGTTTGAAAATATACTGATTATTTAAGTTTTCATAATTTTGTATTGCATCGACATATAAAACTTACATGATTTACTTATTAAAATTTTTATCTCACCCTTTTATTGAAAAATTTATTTTTCAGATAATAGCATATAGAAGTGACAAAGGACGCCAGCACGGTTTACTAGGCGTGTATATGTATATGTTTGGATAGGTAGTTAATAAGTTAGTTGTAAGTCAAAGAGTTGTATTATATGTATACTTGTATGTAAATAAAAAAAAATTATTGACTAGAAATGTTTAAGTTTTGTGTAATAAAAAGAATAGCATTATATATAAGGAATGTGAGTATGTATTTGCAGTTAATATGAAACAGGTGTGACAATCTTAGCCCTTATGTCCTCTAGAATAGTCATCAATGCTGACGAAGGAAGTGATTGTGAGTCTGGTGCTGTCAGAGCTGAAAGAGGAACTAATGCTGCTGCCTTATGCATATTTAGTGGTGCCGATAAGTCGTCTACTGGTGCGTGCTCCTTTGCTGTTTCTACAGACTTCTCCTGGCTCTTGCCGAGTGCCAAATGCCGGTACCCAGCCTAAAGTACTCATTCTCCACTTGTCATATGCTTATAATGCATGTGTCGAAGCATGGTCTCCGATAGAACTGCGACAATTGGAGACTCAATCGTGTCTATATCCAGGTACACACATGTGGGACCATCAATGATGATACTTGAGATGACGTACCCATTGTGAAGATGATTGGCTTTGGTGGTTGTCATACGAATGATGGATGTAAGCATCCAATCAAGCAAATCTGGCCTTCTACCTTCCATGATACACTTCATCCACCACATATCTTCTAATGTCATCTCAAAGAATCTACCCACCTTGCATTCAAACTGTGAGACACGAGCAGGTGCAAAATTCTCTCGTGAAGTCCTAGATGTACAGGTTTATAGTCAACCTCGATCATGTCAGGGTTCTTGAAAATGACTTTGCAAGCCTTAATAGCTTGAAAGTGACTAGAGGGATAGAAATGGCCACCTATCAGTATCCTGGTCACCCTCGATAATACTTTAGTATTTACTTCAAAGGTGTGACCTTAGACGGAAGTGGTGAACCCGGTTAACTTCATCCTTCCAGTATGAGGGTTTTTTACATCCATATTTGAGTAGAATACTTTAATGAGAGTGTCAAAGCACTTGTCCCTCTGTTGAAGGAAATAAATCCACCCAAATTCTTCGAACCCGCAAAGATAGGAAAATTAATAGACTCTAAAAATTGAAAATCTATCACTTTACCAGGAGATACTTTTCTACTGAAGTAAAGGGAAAAGTATTGATCATCTGCTTTTTGGTTTGGAAAATCATAATTAGAGGTCAATGCTTCATTTGGTCTTTGTCTTTTGTGTTGACCTACCTCTGGATTTTTAGTTCTAAGCATTTGAACCAGATTAGATAATTTGAAAGTTTGAAGGAATTCTAGGGTTTTAAAGAGAGAGGGTTTAAAGTTTTAAGTGAGGATGAAAGTTTCAGATTTTACCCCTTTTTAGTGGTAAAATCACGCAAAGGGATCGATATATTTAAGAGATAAATCAATTTGTTTGCAGATTTGGAAAGATGTATTGATTTGTCTTCAAGAAATATTGATACTTTTGTTTAAAAGACCAAAACTATCGATACATTTTATCAAAATGTTGATATAATGTAGCAATGTATCGATACATACTGGAGAGAATTTAAGAAGATATCAATACATTTTATCATAATGACACATGTCAGCCATTACCAATTTTTGGCGGTTAATTCAACAAATTTTGAAATTTTCGCTTAACACCAAAAAGACGCATTTAAAGCACAATCATTATACTCAAACGTATAGGTACAGATAGATAAGGTATCGATATATACTGGAGCTCAATTTCAGTATCGATACTAGATGTAATCGTATCAATGCTAAATCAAAATTCATTAAGGGTGTCAAACAATGGATTTATAGTGGTTTGACAATATGGGCTACGTCCACTCTCTCAGCTTTGGTTCACCACTGAGGTTTAACTGTCTTCTTATTTATATGGGTCAAGTGAAATCCAATACAGTGAAGAGCAACCATACAACTTTTTTATCCGAATGAAGGGAAACCCAATATAATTTTCATTTTAAACCGGGTGAAGATAAACCCAATATAATTTTGAAATGTATTTCTGTGTTTTGGATTCTCACAATAGAGCTGATGTATCAATGAGCTCGTGCAAATAATTTTCTCTCACAAGAATGGGTGAGTGAACAAATTTACAATAGAGAGAGAAAACAAAAATTATTCATGTTAGAATAGCAAATGAATATTCATTGATGCTCAAGAATGTACTCCGTTGTTCTCATTTCGTTAAATTCTTCTATTTATATTTATTTTTTTTGAAGTTCTTTATGTCCAACTGCTTGATTAGGTGCATTAAATGTTCACCATAAATGCTGCAGAAGTTACCGTTAAGTTTTAAAACATTAAGAAGTATCGATCCATTATGGCAGTGTATCAATCCGTTTATGTGAATTTTGAATCTAAGTTAGACTTCAATCCCGAGTATCGATCCTTTCTTCTTAGCATATTGATCTAGCTTGCATCGTAAATAATTTTGAACTCTCTAAAATGAAAAGTATCGATCCATTTTAGCACTAGTATCGATCTGGTTCACTTCGTAATTATTTATAAACTCTCTGAAATTTCGAAGTATTGATCTGTTTATCACTTGTATTGATCTGGTCTACTTCGTAAATAATTTTGAACTCTCGGGTTGGCAAAGTATCAATCTCCTTTGTTTGGATGATCTGGTCTGCTTTGTAAATATTTTTCAACTCTCAAGAATGCTAAGTACCAATTTTCTGAGTTATGAGTGTCGATCTTCTCTGAATGTATCAATCTGCTTCCTTCAAGTATCGATTCGTTTGACTTGGTGATTTCATTTAAGGCTGCTGACTTGGAAGTTATCAATTTATTCTTCTTCTAAGTATCGGCCTTTTTTAAGTGTATTAATCTAGTTGGTAAGGATATCAATCTTCTCTACTTGTATCGATCTGTTTCTTCCTCGTATCGATCTGATTAGTCAAAGTATCAATCCTTTGGCTCCAAGTATCAATCCTATTACACTTGATTCACACTTCTTACAAAAAAAATTTGTTTAGATTGATCATAAGTATATTCACACACAGTTTTCTTAATTCTCAACAAGTCTAAATCCATTTTATTATCATAAATTGATTTGACATTACAATAAACTTAGTTATCATAGCAAACATACATTTACATATTATAATATCAACAATTTCATATTTAAATTACTAACATGATATCATCAGAAAGATTTGGGAAAACTATACTACTTTTTGGCATCAAAAGTCTCAAGGTTAGATGACTCACTTTTCGTTTCACAAACAAAGTATGTTTAAGACTTGCTTAGCAAGGTAAATCTTGATGGTTGCGAAGGAGTGAGTACACCTCTGAGTGCAAGGGTAAAGCTTAGCAAGGCTACAGGTTCTTCTTTCACCAATCAAACCCTTTATAGAAATGTAATTGGATGCCTCCAATATACTACACTAACTAGACATGATCTCTCATTTAATGTAAACAAATTAAGCCAATTCATGGCAAATCCTATACAAGCTCATTGGCATGCCTACAGAGAATCCTAAGATACTTAAAGGAAAACTCTTATTTTGGCTTGGAATTTCACAAATTAAACAACATTGACATTGTAAGCTTCACAGATGCAAATTATGATGTAGATAACAAGAGATCAATCAGTTGGTATTATGTGTATCTTGGTGAGAATTTGGTGTCTTAGAGTTCTAAGAAACAAAGTGTTATAGCAGGATCAAGTGTCAAGTCCGAGTATATAGCTATGACTCATACCTATATAAAAATAGCTTGGATTTCTTCTGTGGTTAAGGAGCTAAATGTTTATTCTTTAAGGACACCAGTAGTCTGGTGTGACAGCCAAATTGCTGCTACAATTGCATCTAATCTTGTATTCTATGCTAGGACTAAGCACATAGAAATAGACCTCCATTTTGTCAGGGATAAAGTAAGCTCATGTGATATCAAAATAAAGTACATTCCTTCCGAAGATCAAATAGTTTATAGAATGACCAAAGCTTTGCCATATGGGAAATTTCTTCACTTCAGAAAAAAGCTCAAAGTTCTCCCAAGAACGTTGAGCTTGAGGACGAATGTTAAAACATAACAAGAAGACAAAGACTCAGTTGAGGTGGCTTACTTGAATGAGCTGGAAGACAACTCAGAAGCCAACTCACTTTTCCTACCACAAAAGACAAACATGTTGGATGATGATCTGGTTTCTATTAGATACATAAACAGCTACTGTAAAGATTCTTTATACAAAAGTTTTCGGTTGTAACAGAATCAAATCGAGTGGCTCTTTTAAATTTTGTTTATGTACAATTGTATAAAGATCCTTCATTCAGCCATCTTGCTCTCCAATTCTTCTTCTATATATTTGTATCTTTGTTTTGGTTTTTTAGATTTAAAATAAATAGAATTTCACAAATTGCATTCATCTTCTTCTTTTAACTAATAGGAATTCCTCTCGAAGATGAATATAAAGTGTTGTTGATAGCAAGAAGTGTTGAGGTATTGTCAGGATAGATGGATTCTTAAAACAATTTCCCAGTCGACTTCTTAAATGATGAAGAGGCTTGGACTTTGTTTAACAAGATAACATGTGATTATATTGAGGGCAGTGAATTCAAGTAGCAAAAAAATGTGCAGGTTTGCCCATTGCCATTGTCACTATAGCAAGGGCATTGAAAAATAAGGGGTCATTTGTATGGAAGAACACTTTGCAAAAATTGAGAATGTCGTATTCAAAGAACATTCAAAGTGTACATGCAAGTATAGAGTTGAGTTACTATCATTTAAAAAATGACGAACTCAAGATAACCATTTTGCTAATAGGATATGCCAACATGACATCCATTGATGAAGGCATCAACAACATGGAAGGAAGATATGAAGAAGTACTTTGATTGGTCTAGCAACTAAAAGATTCTTGTTAATTGCTTGACAGTAATACCACTGATGTAGATTTTTCTATGCATAATGTCGTTTTTGATGCTGCCATATCAATTGCATCTAGAGATCGGCTTGTATTTACAAACTAACAACAACTAATACTTTTTAAACTAAAATAATGATTATTGAAAATGTTAAAGAATATTTTTATTTAACTAAAATTATATTTATTAAGCGTTGAGGATAAATATAATTTAACTAAAAATATATTTTTCGATTAATATAATCTAAATATAAAAGAGAGGCCAACTACCCCCACTAACAATGCACCTATGTCTTGTGGTTCTGGCTGACTGACGGTAAACTCAAAACATTTTCAACTATAGATTTCTTCTCAGCTAGAAGTATAAATCACCCCAACTAGGAGTAGAATTTTGGACGGTATTCTCATTACACTTAATATTTTTAAATATATATATATATATATTTATGTCACCCAAAACTACTAGTATCTATTGTTAATAATATTTAATTGATCACTTTTGACCAAGTAAAATACTATTTTATCTTTCTATCATGCAGATTGTAAAAATTTATAGAAATTAGTTTAGAATAATTTTTGTATTTATGTACTTTGTGTTTAATACATTTTTATATTTAAATTTCAATACATTTTATATTTTCTTATAAAAAATAATTTTCTTATGAAAATAAGTAAATTTTTATTATACTTTATATTTTTTTATTTGATGCATTTTATACTAGTTTCAATTATAAATTTTGATTGTATTTACCAAATATAGCAAGACAATGGTATTTTAATTATTTTCCAGTTTTGATTAGTCAATTAACAGTTAAAAATTATTGTGATGTATTTTTTATTAGTTTTCATAAGATATACATTTATGTGATTATTTTAATTATTTTATCATTTTTATTAATAAATTAACGATTAAATATAACGATTTTACTATTGATAAATACTTTTTACTAGTTTTTTGATAAAATATGCATCTATATTTTTCTGGAAGAGAACCAAGCACACCCAAGTTACACAAAGTAGAGGATAAAGTTGGGTATTGGAAGGACGACCTTAATACAACCATACAACAGTTACATAAAGAGATTTACTTAGTTCTGAAATAGTGATATAAAATATTGAATTCAACTAAAATTAAATATAGCAAATAGAAAATTTGACAATAAAATCAACCATTTATGAAACGCTGCACTTTCTACGGGGCATCAAAATGAATAAAATTGTTTGTTTTAATTGCTGTAGTGGGAAGACATGGACTAATAATGACTGAAGTGAGCAACAAGAAGGAAGATGCAGCAGGCAGTGGTAATGTGGTAAGTTAGATTTGTTAAGTTTTTATTCTTGTTATATATGTTGAAACTTTCTATGAAATCTGATTAGTTCATAAATTAACCAATGCGACTTCGTTTTCTGTATCCTTTTAAAATCTTGTACTTTTTGGTAACACCGATGATTGAATAAAATATACAAGGAAGATGCAGCAAAAGATAAAATTACTAATACATCATAATTGAATAAGTTCTCTCTTTTCTTGAGCATACAAGTACTGCTTACCATAACAGCTTGTCTGGGCAACTTGTAAGAAAAGTACTCCAAGTGAATTAATTTTCCTATACGGTTCCAGCTTTCACTCTCATTTATAAGTTGAGCAACTTATATACGTTTTGCTCTTTATTTACAGAAAGTCCAGAGTTGTAAAGAAGATTCGGGCCAATCTTGTATACAGTATCTGTTTTTATCTTGATTGTTCTGCTTTGCCTTAATATGCTTGATTGCTACTTCAAGTTTTGTAGTGTTTCAACACTAACGTTTCTTGCACTTGATCATTTCAAGTTTAGATTTCTTGAGGGCACAAAAGATCTCCTTTCTTTCACTTAATTTTCTAGTTGTTATTTCAACTTTTGTACTATTTAAGTACCTAGATTGCTTCATGCTTTTGCGCGTACAACTTGTATTACTATGAATTGGATTTCATGTGTATTTTTTTAATAATTTATGACTAAACAATCACGTTGATTAAAATAATTTATGATACACTCTCATTAATCTTCCTTATTATTTCTACCATCACGCACACTCACATGTCATACATTATACAAGGTCTGTCCTGCCTGCTCAAAACATTTGATAAATGATTATTTTAATTGTAATTTTCTCATAAAAATCATGATACTACGGAATCAATATTATAATATATATAATATTATAATTGAAATCTAATATAAAATGCATCAAATTAAAAAATATAAAGTACATTGATATTTAAATATAAAATGTATCAAATATAAAAATATAACAAAAAATATAGAACATATTGAAATTTAAATATAACATATTGAAAGTTTGCTTATAAAACGTAATTAAATTTTACTTTATTTATAAAAAATTGTGTTAAAATTAAAATATAAAATGCATCAAATAAAAAATACATAAATACAAAAATATAATAAAAAATTATTCGATTCAAGATAAAACATTTTAAACTTTTTGTATTTTTGTATTTTATATTTGATACGTTTTATATTTAAAATTCAATGCTATTCATTTTTTTATAAATAAGTAAAATTTAATTATTTTATAAACAAAATTTCAATACGTTATATCTAAATTTCAATATATTATATATTTTTTTGTTATAGTTTTATATTTGATAAGTTTTATATTTAAATTTCAAATATGCTTTATATTTTTATTTTGATGCACTTTATACTAGGTTTCAATTATAATATTTTGTTTGCATTTACTAAATATAGAAAAATAAGGTTAGTTTAGTTATTTTATAATTTTGTTAGTCAATTAACAATCAAAATTATTGAAAGATACTTTATGTAATTTTTCACAAAATATACACCTATGTGTGATTTTCTCAAACTTTAGGGTATGTATATGAAAACACCATGTAAGGTTATTTTAGTTATTTTTTATTTTTGTTAATCAATTAACGATCAAATATAATGATTTTATTTTTGAGTGACACTATCTATTGGTTTTCACAAAAAATTTTAGTAAAGAAATTGAGTTCTACTCATTTATATAAATAAATTATCTGTTATATGCACTTAATATACCTAATATATCTTGTACATATTAAACTATATTACACTTTTTCTATTAACATTATAATTTTATGCTGGATATATAAGTTTAATATTAATTTATAAGTTGAATATATCAATTATATATATATATATATATTAAAATTTAATCTATAAAATTATATTTTTCAGTTAAAATAAACTTGCATATTTACTTGTATCACACACTATTTATAAAAGTTTTGTTTAATTTTCATATTTTGACCGATGTTTATAATTTTTCTATTTCAATTTTGTATTCTCACAAATATTATGTATTGTTTGGTATAATCCAGTATGCATAGGACCCAAAAGATTGGAAGCCCGTAACAGCCCTGCAGGAAGAGACAGACCATATTCCGAAACTAAATGCTACCTGAGAAGAGCTATCCAAGTAACAAGAAGCCCATGCCTCCTTGGGAGTTAGGATTTAATAAGAGAAAATGAGGTCTAGAATCGATATCTCAGACTAATAAAAGAGTCTCAACTATAATTTACTTACATTTCACCTCAGTCACAGTTTAAGAAGGTCTCAGCCACAACTTAAGAAGGTCTCAGCCACAACTTAAGAGGGTCTCAGCCACAACTTGATAAGGTTTCAGCCACAGCTTATAGATTCCTTAGATATGCAATACCTGAGCTCATCTTCGATGGATGAAGAGAGTCTTCGATAACAACTCCTGAGACCTCAGTAGTTACATATTAGTGAATGATTCATTTCTTTCTCATACGTTCTCGGATTATTCTGTAATAAGGATTTTTGTCAAATAAAGCTTCTTACATAATAAGAATCCTAATAATACAATCCCACAAAATTCGAAAGCTGATATTTAACCTAAGGAATCTCCATAGTTCTCGTATGATGAGATACTAGTTACTAGATTTCATAGAATTCTATCATATTAGGAGGACTGAAACATTTGTAAAAAGGTACCGATGACAACCAGGTAAGAAGAATAACACTCTGGCATTAAATAGCTCATATTCTCTCCCTAATTCTCTCCCATAAAGAAAAACCCTGACTTAAGCATTAGAGGGTTTTCGCCGGACAATCGGCTTTTACCCTCATAGCTTTCAATTGTGATTGTAGGTTACGCAAACAGTAGAGTGGAGACGAAGAAGATCGTTACTAGTGCACGAGATCCACTGAAGGGATTTTTGCTGCATCAATATCTAGCGCCGTCTACGGGAATTCAGCTAAACAAAAAGTCAAAAACTACCGCAATAAGAAAAATATGGCCTCTTCGTGAACATACATAACAAGGAATAGGGCAACTATGAGGGGGAACTCGCATGACAATGCCATGGAAGAAAATACGGTCGTTAATCAAGATATCAGTGACCAGCCGTCACTGTTAGAGGGCATAAACCAGGATTCAGAAGCTTCATCGCAGCACTAGCTTCCCCCTCATCTTGAAACGACAGAAACAGTCTGTTTGACCAAGAGGTTGGCTAAGAATGAAAAGCAACTGGTTGAAAAAGACAGGCAAATTCAAGCTTTAGTAGAGAAAGTAGCTTGAATGAAAAAGATGCTCCAAGACGACTCCCCAACG
>JAXCLQ010000006.1:11039165-11060927 GCA_035584115.1 Cedrela odorata | reverse complement strand
TAGACATTATTGAGAGTAGTATGCCTGATGCAAGGCACACAACAAACCACCTAACCAAGCATCGATAGAACATTACTATGAGAAAATACATTGTCGCAGAGAAAGGGAAGGGAAAGATATCTGGTTTTCCCCTTAAGGGATCGCAAAGTGAGAATGATGTCACCAAGCTTCATGACAAGCCAGCACCGATATTTGAATAGCTGCCTGATGATTCAGTGATATTTCGTAAAAGAGGGCCAAGTCATAGCCCAGATCAAGAGGATATGAGAGCATTTCTAGTTTAGAAACGGTAAAGGGAAAGCTCAATACAGAGTCCGTCTCGAATGAGAAGATATAGAGAAGATAGTGATTGAGTCGAGAACTTAGAGGTTCGTGTCCAAAAACTGGTTAAAGAGTTAAAAAACCAGAAGAAAAAGGAAAGGCAAAGAGAGGGCAAGTCTGTGCCAAAAGTTGAATTCTATTCAAAATCCCCTTTTGCTCAAAAAATCTTGGACTTTGTTTTTCCCCAAAAGTTCAAGATGCCCCAAATCAACTGAGCCACCTTCCAAAGACTAGTCAACCGAGTCTTCAAACCTCTAATGGGCAGAATTATAGAAGTATATGTAAATGACATGATCACCAAGTCTTAGAAAGCCTGAAACCACCCCAAGCATTTGAAAGAAACCTTCTCCTACCTGAGGAAGTATAACATGAAGTTAAATCTTGAGAAATGTGCATTTAGAGTCTAGGCTAGGAAGTTCCTCCAATATATGATTAGTGAACGTGGCATCGAAGCTAATCTTCAAAAGATCAAGGCCATATTGGATCTGAAGTCGCCATCCAATCTTAGAGAGTTGCAGAGTTTAACAAGACGATTAGCAATGCTAAGCAAATTCCTATCCAAAGCTATTGACATATGCTTCCCTTTCTTTCAGATTAAGAAAAAAGGAAGAAGATTGAGTAGACAGAGGAATGTGAGCGTAGCTTTCAAAAGTTAAAGCAATACCTTGCATCCCCACCCCACATAACCAGACCCGAGATTGGGAACACACTGTACCTGTACCTTGCGGTGAGCAACCATGCAGTAAGCTCAGTTTTAGTAAAAGAAGATGCCGAGAAGATTTACCGTCTCATCTACTACACTTGCAAGGCATTATTAGACACCGAGACGAGATATTCGTTGCTAAAAAAGCTAGCATTAATATTGGTGGCGGCAGCTCGGAAGCTTAGACCCTATTTCTAAGCTCATCAGGTCATGGTGCTAACGTACCAGCCACTGAGACAGATCCTACATCGGCCAAACCTCTTAAGACGATTGATCAAATGGTCCGTTGAACTTCATGATTACGACATCATCAAAAGATCAGTGTCCGAACACCTCATCCATCAAATTATGGAACAACCTTCAGATCGAGAAGACTCAATCACTTCAAACGAAGAAAAGGCGATCTGAAGTGTCTTCATTGATGAAGCTTCAAATGCTCAGGGAGGAGGACCTGGTATGGTCCTCGTAAGTTCCAAAGAAACTGAGGTAATATATTCTTTAAAGTTTGATTTTAAGGTCACCAATAATGAGGCAGAGTACGAATCGTTGATTGTAGGGGTCAAGTTAGCTTTGGCTCTAGAAATCACAAGTCTCGACATCCAATGTAACGCCCAACTAGTGGCCAGCCAACTAAACGAACAATTCCAGGTAAGAAAGAGTAATATGCAGGCATACTTGGATAAGGCCAAGCAATTACTAAGCACATTAAAAATTATTAGAATCAAACAGATTTCAAGAGCTAAAAACTCAAAGGCAGACATGCTAGTAAAACTAGCCTCTACCTTTAAAAGAAGCATTCCCGCCTCGGTCCCGATAGAAGTATTAGAACAAAGAAGCACTGAAGCTGAAGACCACCCACATTATGTATCTCAATTAGATATACATCATTGCTAGATCAATGAGATAAGGTCTTATATTCAAAACGGTAAGCTTTCAAAAGATAAAAAGCAGGCAAGAAAGGTCAAAAATAGGTCGAGAAGGTATAACATTATAGAAGAAGAGCTATACAAACGGGGATATAATATTCCCTACTTAAAATGCCTAAGACCAGAGGAAGTAGCTCTAATTTTAGAAGAAATCCATTGAGGAATATGTGGCAGACACGAGGGAGCCCAAACTATGACCTACAGAATCTTAAAGCAAGGGTATTACTGGCCAACATTTTCTCGGGATGCAGCATAGATAGCTAAGACTTGTCACGAGTATCAAGTGCACAATTGCATTCCAAAACAACCTCTAAAGAAGTTGACTTCCCTAACAAGCCCTTGGCCATTCTCCCAATAAGGGCTCAATCTCATTAGACCTATGCCTCATGCTCGTGTGAACACAAAGTATGTCGTAGCAGCTATCGACTACTTCATAAAGTCGGTAGAAGCTGAATCCTTAGTTGCTATCACAGAGAAGAGGGTCACGACATTAGTCAAGCACAACATCATCTATAAGTTTGGAATACCTCAAGTGCTGATCACAGATAATGGGAAGCAGTTTGACAATGTAAACTTCAGGGAATTCTGCTCAGATTTTGCAATTGACCTCAGATTCACAACTCCAGCTCATCGTAAAGCCAATAAACAAGTGGAGGTAGCAAATAAGGTCATCAAAAAGGCCCTCAAAAACAAGCTCAAGGAGCACAAAGGTGTGTGGATTGACAAACTTTCCGAGATTCATTAAGCGTACCGAGTCACGCCCAAGGTCGCCATAAGAGAAACTCTCTATAGCCTAGCTTTCGGATGTGAGGCGATGATTCTGATAAAGGTCAGCATACCAACCTTCTAGGTCAACAATTATGATAAGGTGTCTAATGATGAAAGCTTATGCTTAGAGTTGGATCTATTGAAACAAAAAAAGAAGTTGGTTATAATAAAGACCGTAGCTCACCAACAAAGGGTAGTGAGATATTACAACTGGAAAGTTTAGCATCGCTCTTTTCAACCAAAAGATTGGGTCCTAAGACAAGTGACCGCAGACATCAAGTTTCCAAAAGAGGGTGTCCTAGGTGTAAAACTAGGAAAGACCTTACAAAGTCATTCAAGTCCTCAAATCCGGAGTCTATAAGCTGGAATCCCCCAAAAGAAATCGAGTCCGACAACCCTGGAATGCTGAACGCTTGAAATTGTATTATCCTTAGGATTAAAAAATTTGCAATATTTTCCTCAAACTTAATAAAGATATTTTTTCAACTCCAGAAACAACCCATAAATAAGTCCAAGATAGTATCCAAACGTCTCAGGGTAATCTCCTCTTGAAGCTTAAGTACGGGTAACACGATTCCCAAACGTTAGCTTTTTATCTATCCCGAGGTAATAATATCCTTAACTCAAACAAGCTCTAAGTACTAGTTCAGAGAGTATAAGAGCACAAGAGGTTTTCGGGTGACTACCTGAAAATGTCTCGGGGTAATCTCCTCTCAAAGCCGAATTACGAGTAACATGGTTCCCAGACGTTAGCTTTTCATCTTCCTCAAGGTAATAATATCCTCAGCTTAAACAAGACTTAAGCATGATCTCAGAGAACATAAGAGCAAAGGAGGTTCTCGGATGACTACATCTAAACGTGTTAGGGTAATCACCTCCTGAAGCCCAAGTATGGGTGACACGGTTCTAAGACGTCAGCTTATTATTCAACCCAAGGAAACTGTATCCCAACTCAAATAAGTCTTGAGCTTGATCTAAGGATGTACCAGAGTCAAAGAGGTTCTCATATGACTGATACAAAATGTCTCAAAAGATCTTCACCCCCAAAATTCAAATAGTAAGTGATACAGTACCTAGACCATCATTCCTTATCCTAGCTCCACAAAGTCTCGGATATGATTCCATGACGTACGAATGTCAAAAAGGTTCTCATAAGTTATCGGCAAAACCAACAAACCACTTCAGGAGCCTTAGATGGTCAACCTATACCGGTAAAACGAGCTGACCTTAGATATGATATCAAACATATGTTTAAAACCCAAGGGAAAATTGCTAGCAAAAGAAGCGCAGTTCTGCCGCATTGAGGAATGAAGTTAATACATGAAGGATGAATAGTATTGGATGCCAGTTCACCAAGGCAATGTCACCAAATAGTAGAAGTTCGTAAGATAAACAAGAACTATACAATACTAATCATTGAAAGTAAAAGAGAACAGAACCAATGGAAAAGAAAAGATCAAGAGCTTCAAACGAAAAATTTCATTAATGAACAAAAGTATTACATTTGTCTTAAAAAAAACTAAACTATTTTAATAGTTTAGTTGGCTGAGGGGTCAGCTAAAGGAGTCGCCAGGTCACTAGAGGAGTCTTCAGGTCAGTAGGAAAGTCCTTAGGATTAACCACAGAAAAAGAAGGAGCCTTTATCTCCTCAACCAAAGAAACTTCCACAAAGGCAGTTGCAGCAGCAAGAGGGGGCTCAGTAGAGGTACCAGTAGCAAACTCTGTTGGAGGCACATACATAGTCTTGAAATTGGGGTATCCTTCCCCTTTAGGAAACACCCGACCAGAGTCCTCTCCTCCTTGCATTGGAGCTTGACGCCCCAAGGCTTCATATAGCTAACCCAGGTCCAGGTTAGGGTAATGGCCTTAGAGCGTCTCACAAGTCAAGTTAAGGCTATCATTGACCCGCTAGTAAAGCCGAGCCCCCATATCCGCCTTATCCTCCTTAACTTTCTTGGCCAAAAGTGCAAACCTTTTCTTCTTGACGTCCAAGCTCACTTGTAACTCTTCACACGCCTTGTTCAAGCTCTAGAGGTGTGCCTACTCCTCTGCCTTCAAGTTATCCAACTCGGACCTTAAGGCCTTCACTATTCTATTCTCCTCGGATTGAGACGACTTGGCAGTGGCCACCCTTATTTGGTGCTCCTCTTGCTCCTGATTTAATATGTCGAGGTCAGATTTATACTTTGTTCTCGCAAGTGCCAAGTTTTTCTCCGCCTTCTTGGCCCTCTTCTCGGCCTCTAAGGCCTTAGAAAAATCGTCGGTAAGGGCACCATATTGCAACATAGTTAAGTAGAAGAGCTAAAAAATCACAAATGTTGAACCATCAAAGAAGACTAGTTACAATAAGTCTTGTTTGTAGTACGAAAGTATGGGAAAATAAACTCACCCAACCTAGCCATTTTAACTAGAAGTTCAGCAACAATTCTCCAAAGAGCCTAGCGATGTCCTTAGAAAATTTGTAGCTAATGCTTTGGACTTGTAAGTTGATGTAGGGGAGGAAGTGCACAAAGAACCTTCACTTCTCCTCTGAGAGATCATCAAGAAGAAGCTCTCATGATTGAACTGATTCCTCGTCGGTCTGACCAAACATTTGTTTCTTTTTCTTGGCCTTTTCCTCGAAAGCCACAATCATGGCCTTGTGCTTTACTTTTCCTTTGTCAAAAGAAGGAGTTGGAGGAAGAGGTGTCGGATCTTGAATCACTACCCCTTTTGCAAGGGCCTTAGAGTGGACTTAGCTAGAGGCGCCAACTGCCTTTGAAGCTCCAAAAACCTTGGCTGTACTCTTTTGGGCAGCCTTGAGGGGCTGAGGAACCTTTCCAGCCCTCTTCTCCTTGGCAAGTCTCTGCAAGACTTCGAAAGGATTTGATGCATGATCTCTAGAAGCCATCTTGCCTGCAAAAAACAAGTAAAGGCAAAGTCAAATACTACAATCCTAACACGAGAAAATGGCTTCAAAAAGTTACCTTGCAAGATAGCCTTTCCTGAGACTATTTGGCCCCTAGACACCCAAAAACCTACAAGGCCAAATAAGAGTATCTAATCTTCCGAGAGTAGAAAGCTCTAATCGGCGGCTAATGATCTAGCTAGTCTCACCGTCTTTTTACTACAGAGATCTAAAGTAGGATTACCACTCTAAATCATCGCTTCCCCAAAAGCTTGTGGTATGTGGAAATAGGGAGTAGGATTCCAGTTACCTCTGACAAAAAACCACTTCTTTTTCCAATTTTTGTTAGAGGTGGGGTTTTCAGTGATGGAGTTCTTCTCGGTAGGTCGGTTTTGAAGGTAAAACCACTCAGGACTTTTTATAGGGTTCCTTTTTAGTATATACAAATCTCCTCGAGAGAGGGATCAAAGTCCAAAACCTAATGCCACAATACGTACAGGCCTGCTAAAACCCTCCAACTGTTTAAGTTTAATTGGCATGGAGAAATGCCGAAGGAAGCAAGGATTCTAGTGAAGTAATTCTGGATGGGAAGCCTAACACCTACATAAAAGAACTCCTCATTTAAGGCTATCTCACCTTCTAGAGGGCAGCAAGGAAGCTCATTTGCCTCAGGGACCCTAAGATAAACCCTCTCATAAATTCTATAAAACCTAGTGTACACTTCTAAATTTAGTTCAGTTATGATGGAAGTAAATCTATCCGCTTCAAAGTGCACTAAGTCCCGTCTCACTAGAGTATGAGAAATAGCTGGGACGACAGTGTACCCTCGTCAGAGTTTCTCTTCCCAAAAGTCATTTTCTATTTTTACAAAAAAAAAATTAAAAATTAAAGGCCGTTCTAGGATTTTCAACAGCTCAAGAGGATAAACCTAAAGGCCTTTAAATCTAAAAAGATGTCTACCAAGTTTCCTAATCAATCAAATATACCACAAAATCAACTGTAAAAGAATAAAAGAAAAAAAAAACTTATTGTTAATGATTGAAGAACTTGAAACTGTCTAAGGCTCAAAACCAAGATGTTGTTGTTGTTGTATTGCAGTTGAAGTCGTTTGCAAAGGAAATTGACGGCGTAAAGGTAAAAGAAGAAGTGAAAAGGTAAAAGGTAGAGTATTTAAAGAAAAGAAAGAACCCCAACCGCCGATACCCGTTATAGATTAAGGGATAGAATGTTGCCACGTTAAGATAGAAACTGAAAGGATGCGTCTCATTTATGAAAAGGGAGGCGGCCATCATTAGGGACAATTTGATCTCTTGGGGCTCGAAACGTTGAAATCATGAGAGCCAGTCATCAACTACCATGTTTTAAAAATGAGTAGACTCCTAGCTGAGCATTTAATTGTGACAAGTGAGCGCGTCTCTTCAGAACCATCACCTTTAGT
Organism: Cedrela odorata; assembly: GCA_035584115.1. Lineage (NCBI taxonomy): Eukaryota > Viridiplantae > Streptophyta > Magnoliopsida > Sapindales > Meliaceae > Cedrela > Cedrela odorata. Next base: position 11,053,884 of record JAXCLQ010000006.1, on the reverse strand, counting down.
TTTAATCAAAGAACAATTATTTTTTACTAAAATTAGGAGGCTTGATGTTGGGTATAATCCAGTATGCATAAGACCCAAAGGATTGGAGGCTCGAAACAGCCCTGCAAGAAGAGAAATAGCCTTACAAAAAGAGACGGACCATATTCCGAGACCAAATGTTATCTAAGGAAAGCTATCCAAGTAGTAAGAAGCGCTGGCATCCTTGGGAGTTAGGATTTAAAAAGAGTAAAGGAGGTCTCGGTCAGCATCTCGAACTAATAAAGGGTCTCAGCTAAAATTTAATTACATTTCATCTTAGCCACAGCTTAAGAAGGTCCTGGCCACAACTTAAGAGGGTCTCAACCACAACTTGAGAAGGTTTCAACCACAGCTTATAGATGCCTTAGATGCACAATACCTGAGCTAATCTCCGATGGATGAAGGGAGTCTTTGATAAGGACTCCCGAGACCTCTCAGTAGTTACATATTAGTGAATAATTCATCTCTTTCCCATAAGTTCCCAGATTATTCTGTAGTAAGGATTCTTGCCAAATAAAACTTCTTATATAATAAGAATACTAAGGATATAATCCCACAAAATCCAGAAGCCGATACTTAACCTAGAAAATCTCCGTGGTTCTTGTTCAGTGAAATACTAGTTACCAGATTTCATAAAATTCTAACATATTAGAGGGATCGGAACGTTTGTAAAAAGGTATTGATTATAACTAGGTAAGAAGAATGACATTGTGGCATTAAATAACTCATAGTCTCTCTTTAATTCTCTTCTATAAAGAAAAATCCTGACTTAAGCATCGGAATATTTTCACTGAACAACCGACTTTTACCCCATAGCTTTCATTTGTGACTGCAGATTATGTAAACAATTGAGTGGAGACGAAGAAGATCGTTACTGGTGCACGAGATGTATTGAAGGAATTTTTACTGCATCAACATATACTATTTAAAATTTTTACATAATAATTTAATTTTTTATGTCAAGATTTACAGGAGCAATGTTGATTTAAAAGTGTTATGTTATATTTGTATGTTTTAGATCCGTTTACAAATTACTAATTTGATGTTAAAATATTTATACTTGTATCATCACGTTTACATATTTGATATTGAGTTTATGAAATTGATGTTTATTTTTACAACTTAACGTTGGTTTATAATTTTTACAAATATTATATTTTACATTATAACTTAATTTTTACAAGTTTTACATTATAATTTTTTATTTTTTTATTTTGGTTAAGATTTACAAGTGTTATGTTGATTTAAAATACAAAAATATAAATAAAATGAAATAATCATTATAATGGTCTTAATTAAGGAAAAAGAAATTGGGTTTAGGTTAGTTTTATCTTATAGTTTAGGATCTGTTATTATATGTTCAAATGTATTAATTATAAAAATAGTGAGACTTCAAATAATTAAAATTAAAAATTAAAAAATGTATTAGATGGACTTGAATTTTATAATTTGTAGCAAATCAAATTAAAAACTAAACAGACTTATCAATTTGAAATTTACCGAATTAAAGCTAATCTGACAAATTTTTAAATCAATTGAAAGAAATCGAACCAAACCGATTCAAATTAGTAGGTTTGGAACTGTTGGATTCAAACGTGCCCACTCCTGGTGCTAGTCATTTTACGTTTGATTGTCAGTTAAATGCCTCCCGCCCTGCTTAAGCAATTACACTACTTTAAACTACTATGTATAATTGTAAACAATAGTATTTATATAACAGGAAATTTTTATTTTATAAGATTATATGTATAAGCTTGTGACAAGAAGCAAAATTTGGGAGCAGGTTGCGTTACCAAACTTGGAGACCTTGCAAAAGCAAGTTGCAGCTTGCAGCCATGTATTCTGGCATTCAAAATTTAAATAGCTTGATCATATATGGCTGTGATAAGCCAAAGACTCTTTTCCCTAGCAATATGTATAGAAATTCTAGATGTCAGAATCTCTAACTGTAAGTGATTGTTATTCATTAGGAGTGATATTTGATCTGGAGGATCCAAATTTTGACGTTAAGGATAAACATATTAGGGAAGTAACTCAGTTGAGTGAATTGGATATTGATGGTCTACCAAAACTGAAGCATATATGGAATAAGGACCACCAAAAATCTCTTTTTTTTTTAAACTCAACAGGGTGAAAAATCTTGGGTGTGATACACTGAAAAATGTGTTTCCAGCATCCGTTGCTAGTAATCTTTCACAGTAAGAAAGTCTTGAAATAAGCGGATGTGGGGTGGAGGAGAATGTTTTTGTTGCTGATGAAGGGGCAGAAACAAATCCAAGATTGTTTTTGGAGATGAATCTCAATCTCAGCTTGCAGCAGGAATTCAATTCGTTTCAGGATTCCAATTTAAAGATGTTGAACGTTCAATTCATCATTTGATAAATCTTTTCTATTTTGTTAAAATTTCCTACATGTTAGAAGGAGAATCTATGTCATCAAATACAGAGTTTTGCCTTTTTTAAAAAAAAAAATTGCCCACATGGTTCCTGCTTTCACTTTCATTATATGTTTTGTTCTTTGTTTACAGAAAGTCCATAGTTCAAAAGAAGATTCAGGCCAACCTTTTTCGTATGCAGCATCTCGAATAAGCCCATTTTTCATTGTAATTTGGGAGACACTGCTTGCAGCTAGTGTTTGTTATTTCTATTAAAATTAGACGGTGAGAGAGGCGTTTGTTTTTTTTTTTATCTTGATTGTTTTGGTCTGCCCTTGATTACTACTTCAAGTTTTGTAGTGTTGCAACACCAATGATCATTTCAGGTTTAGATTAGTTGATGGCAGAACAGATCTCCTTTCTTTCACTTAATTTGCTGCTTGTTATTTCAACTTTTGTACTATTTTTAAGTTCCTAAGAATGAATTAGAGATATGTGAATCATGTATTTGCTATGTATTTCTATTCCTACGGATGACAACTATTGTAAATAAATTAAAAAAAAAAAAAAAGTAACCATTTATTTAGTTAATACTAATAGAGCTGCACTAAGAAGAAAGTAATTGTACACGTGGCGAATGGAGAAAGCAGCAATGGAGCGACTGTTGCTAGCCTGGCGTTGCTCCTTTTATCTATATTTGTAAAAGTACATATATTTTGGTAGTCGGATGTTATTATCACTACGTAGTGATTTTGTGCACGTGGAATAGTGGCAAATATCAATTAAGGACAAACAAAACAAGTGGTAGATATCATGATGCACCCACCTTATCCTAAACAAGTGAAGAAAATTTTTCCTCGAAAAAACAAGTAATGGCTCTAATTCAAACTCATACCAAGCTTTTGTAGCATAATGGAAACACAAAGAGATGAGTGCTTCCATTTCATCTGCTCTCGCCACCACTCCTTCGCCGACCAACGGCGGCTTTCGACACCGGAGCCGCCGCAGTAAAAGCCTATTTACTTTCAACCCATGTCATCACCGCCACTACCCCTTTAAACTGCGAGGTTCTTCTTCTTGTCTTCATTTGCTTTATTTTATATGAATGTATGTATTTCTGTCTCTCTTTTGGGTGCTGAGAAAATGTCATGAAGAAATTACGAGTGAAGGATTTATTAACTAAATTTTGAAATTTATAAGTTAATTTCTTATATTTGCAGCAAGAAAAAAAAAATTCTTGTTGGTGTTTTAATTATTAGGCATTTGTATTGCAATGCTTAGTATATCTTTGGCTTGTAATTATGCTTCAGTTATGGATGGAATTTGCTAAGGGTATGGTTAGGATTGAGGTGCTGTGGTTTTAAAGTTTGTGGGACAAAATCACAAAATGTCAAATGCAGTGACAAAGCTTGTAAATTCCCACTAAAAGTTGGTGTAAGCCAGTACCAAACCAACCGTAGATATGAGAATTTCTGATATGGGATTCTTGAGTTCTCGACTAACGGCCAGAGTACATGTTTATATATGTGTTTATGAAAATTCTCCAGTGCGGACTTTTGTACTTTATAAAATACGAATTTGAAGCAACATAATGTTAACAATACTATAAATTTGCATTTTAAATGTGTGAAGGTATGCTGAAAAGAAGATATATGTATATATTCCATGTATTATACCAATTTATTTTACTATTTTAGTGGTAAAATAGATCTCTTAGATTATTCCAAAAGTTTTGATTTACTAGTAATTCTAGTAAATAAATGGACTTAAATTTGTTACAAGATTGTAGCATTAATTGAATCTCCTTAAGTATAGTGTATATAGTGAAAAGAAGATATATGTATATAGTGATTTCATGCCCAATTACTTCATTCAACTTTGAAATCATGCATTAGATGGACTTGGATGTGTTAATTACAAAAGAGCAATATTCACCTAATAATCAATTATCCTCGTGGATTTTTAAACTTCATTGATGAATAATTTAATTTTATGCATGAAGTCCCATATTTAATACACCCTCTTTCTGTGATTTCTGTCTTTGCTTTCTATTTTGATGTTGTACAAATACTAATATGACTTCTTCCTTTTTCATGAGATATGAAACTTAACAAAGTGGATTCTTTCTGATATGTTGTTACAGTCACAAATGATTCAAATAGTACTGAATTATCTCCTGAACCGACCATCCAAAAGTCTGCCGATCAAATTGTTGATGGTATGGATTTCGGTGAGCTTTGCAATGAATTTGAGTGCATTAGTAGCCCCTTAGTAGAATCTACAGCTAGGCAACTTGTCCGCGATATTCTTGAGCTTCGTGAAGGCAACCGTGCCCTCGGAACCTTTGCAGTTTCTGTCAAATACAAGGTATTTTTCAAACTTTCAGCATAGGATTTATGTTGAGTTATTGTTATTTGTTTCTATTTAGCTCATGGTGAAGCAAAACTTGTGTTTCCTTATCTTGCAGTGAAATCTTATGTTTTGATAGTAATTGCAGGATCCAATTAGAAGTTTTACTGGTCGTGAGAAATACAAGCGGCCATTATGGGCAACCGGTGCTCTTGATAACCCTTCCGTGGTGAGAATTATATTCTGTCTCGCTTCTTGTACATATGTGCGTAGATCCTTTGGATTTTCTACATCAGTTTGTTTCATGAGTTTGTTCTCGCTCAGGTGAAAGCAACCATTTACTCCCTTTCTCTTTCTCCATGTATACTTTGTACCCTCAGTGTTATGCCAAGTACTTCTTTACTTTGGTTTGATTGCTCCATCATAAACTCTAAACCTCTCAAATTAACTAATTCAGTATGGAGTTAGCAAAGCGAAGGGAATAGTGCTTGTATTATAGTGCGAATGTATCTCTCTCGTAGCATTCAAACAAGCCACGTACACAAAAAGGGAATACGAGGACATACCCAACGGAGAGCGAGATACCTCCGAAATCTTACTTCTCCCCTGAGAGGGATCGGGGGAACAATACAGATGCTCACTTTGAGCTACAATAGAACTTAATACGAGAACAATTTTCACAAATTTTGAACTTGATTCGGAAGCAAATTTAATCTTTATTTTTTTCCATTTTGCATTACATTACATCGTCTACAGTCTTCGTATCGATTTTACTTATTTTTTTTTTTTTTCTTCATGTTGATATAGACTGTGCAGGAAATGGTAATGCTGTCAACTAGTGTTCTGAGTATTAAGTGGACAATAAGGGGGAAGCCTAAGTCATTTCTTGCTAATATAGGAGGAGATCTCATTGTCAAAGTTGATTCCAAGTTCACGTTAAACCAGATCAGCGGGCAAGTGATTGAGCACGAAGAGTTCTGGGATTTGTCAGCTTCATCGCCTATTGCACAGGCATTTTTCTGGGCATCGCGTCGTGTTTATGCTACAACTGAGGCCGGAAAAGACTTGAATGATCTCATCAAAAAGTTAAAAAGCCAGATTTCCACCACGCAAGAGAACCTGGAGATTTATCCAGACCCTTCTGGTGATCCGACAAAGGTGAGTTATGGTTTTTGCTCTCTTGTAAACTTTAGCTTTGATTTAACCGAACACAAGATTTTACACAAACTTACATGGCATGATAATATTCATTGAATGAAAATTATACGTTTAATGAGAATAAAAAATGTGATCAATAGTTTGTATAAAGAATTTAATTGAAGTGCATTACTTACATATTAGATTTAATTTCAACTGTTAGAAATGAACTGAGCCTACCATTTGTGTATTGTTGAAAATATTGAAAGAATTTGTGTACAAAATATGGTATCACATAAAATTTCTCTGTTATATTTCTTGACACTTAAATAATTTTTGTGAATTGACTTGTTGCATAATTCGTGTTTGCTTTCAGTTCTTCCAAAGGGACGACGGATTTCAAAGAGATTTATACCAAATTGCACTGTTTCTGGCAGTCCTCTATTTTGTTGTACAGTTCTTGAGGACAACTTTGTAATTCTAAAACTCGTCTCATCTACTACAACTATCGAATATTTATAATTTGTAATTATCTTATACCACTAGTAATCACATTTTTTATTGTAAAAAAATTTATCATTAAATGCATTTTCTATTTTAATAATCTTTCTATTCATGAATGCCTACAATTTTGAAAGATGCATATGCTCTGGCATATGTTTATCAAGCATAAATCCGAAATAAACACTTCATTTCAAAAAAGAAATGTTGTAAAGTTAATAAAACAAATGAAAAAATTAATTCATGGTTTGTATTCAAGAATAAATAAATATCAAACACAGCTCTTTCATTTTACAAACTATGGTACAAACAAATTAAGAGAATGTCATTGTGGGGTGGTTTGTCGCAAAAATCTAGCATACAATAAAACTCTGCAGCAAAGCCAACATTACTGACAAGAACATAAATATTCTTCCAACTGTCAAATTCAAACCTGAAGAAATATTGTGACCGCCCACAGAATACTCCGCTCCAGATTTTTCATCCCTTATTTTGATGCTCGAAGAGCCTAAAAGCAACCATAACATTGTATGAAAATTTTCAGAGAAGCTATATGCAGACGTGCAGGAAAAAAAAACTACAGTTGGTCAATAATGATACATCAAAGGACTTGCCCGAAAATCTAATCACCAGTTTGGTTATTTGCAAACAGATAGGCAAATGATATTCATATATAATAAGAACTTCAGTGAATCAGAAAAGGGGGAAATCGGCTAAAAGATGCAGCATCTGTGAAGCTTTCTTCTTAAACATCTAATCTACATTTTCTTTTCCATCAGTTCTACATATATAACATGGTTAATATAGCCAAAACAAAGTAATTGCTTACTAATATTTATTCTGTCTTAAAGTGTCAGTCAAAAATATTTAACTAAGGTCTGTTATTGAATCCTTCCAACAGCAATTTCATTGATTTTACTATCTTCATGCATGTACATGCAAGGGTATGCTTCAGTAGTCTTATCACTAGCTGAGCAATAAAAAGGTAAAAAACCCGTGGCCAGTCATCTTCAGGATACATACTAATCTCCATTAAAATCTTTGTATTTCCAAGATATATAAATGCTCTGAGCATATAATGACATACTGAAGAAAGAATTTATGCAGTGTACAAATATTTCTTTAAATGATAGACGGTACTCACAGTTGTAGTTGGTCCATCCAATGGTCTGATTTTCTACATCATATACTACTAGCTTGTTGGAAAGCACCAAATCTGTATTTAAAGAATTGTGGAGGTTAACAGACAAGTAATATTGTGTGCAACCAGTCAGTTTCACAAATGCCCTCATTAATCACATCATCAATCAAACAAGCGCCATGCAGTTATATTTTATTATCGATCCTGTTTGAAAACAAAAATCATTGGCAAGGAAGCTATGCCGACATAACTAAGACTACTAAGAGATATTTAAGAGCATCTTTTGAAGTTTTCCAACAATCAAAACTTTTTGCAGAATTTACATAAAGCATAAAAATTCAAATTTATGCAGCTGTAATTTAATCAATAAACTTTTAGCAATCAAGCATGCATGACTTAAGGCTGTAAAAGCGATCATGTGTTAAACTTAATTTAGGACTAACGTGGTATATTCTTTTACCTGCATTGATAGAGTAAGAAATATATTAGTTTAACAAGAAGCAATTCTATACATTACCTCCCAATAGAACCATCTGCTTGCCGTCATGAGATTGCATACCACCATTCTGCCAACCAATACACCAGACATCATCCTGTGGAAGGTCATGAAAAATTGGTAGATCAATAAAAAATACAACATGGAAAATAGAATCAAAACTTGAAGACAACTTTTTTCCATTAACAACAAAAAAGTTATAAGAAAGAGGTTTAATTAACTTTCAAAATTCAACGAGTACACCATTCATTATAATGTTTTGAAAAAATTTCTAAGATACTATAATTGATTTACTTTTATGAAAGCCAGCAAATATAACAATTACATGCCATATCTACATTCAACACAAAATTTAGACCAAGGAATTAAAACTAATACGATTGTTACTCGTATCTTTTCACGAAGTAAATACATGGATAAGATAATATCTGTGAAACAGAATTTAAAAGGTTATGTTCATCTGCATTGTATATATTATTTTAGCTGGACATAGACCACAAAAGAATCGTCTTTACCCAGTGCTTCATTTGCCAATCTACATACAGAATAAAATCACCACACAAACATTTCATTTAAACCTTAGTATACGCATTCCGAGTAAGAAACAGCATGTAGCAAAGAATGATTTATAATAAGATATACTCCAGACTAACATATGTAAATGAGGAAATTGAAAGTTAAGACATTATTCTTCCTAATCGGTACAAAATACTTTCAATGAAAAAATCCTAAGGCATGAAATGATAAGTTCAATACAAGCATGCTGAATTGTAAGCACTTTAGAGATACAAACACTACAACTGATCACATATCAAACTACTACACATGAAAATTCTTAATAAAATTCTAAAATGAGATTTACTCACTCGAATTTTGAACAAATACTCGTGAGGGTACACCGTCAAGGAAACAGAACCCTTAAATTGAAACGTAACAGGAGGAAATGCATCATCAACGCTGCCATAATACAAGGAAAAGAAACAAAGTAAGATATATCTGAGTCTATTAAATTACTTCACAAAAAATGATGATGCAAAATCAATATTCAGTAGTTCTCCACAGTTAAAAAAGTCATTAGGCCCAAAAGGAAAAATAATTGACTAGCTTGATAACATAAAGAATGCATCAAACAAGAAAACTCTTTTAAATGAAGTTTCCTGACAAACACAATAATGTTTAACACCAAGGAAAGAACTACTATTTCTGTAGCCATATCCACCTTAAGATAGTCTTAATCACCCAAAAAATTAAAACTTGTTACCACAAATTGTTTGCACAAGGATCCACAAGCAAATACAATAAAAATATTTGGCAGTGGCAAAAATTATAATAACAATTCATATAAATAGAAGCTGCGTACTTTTTTGTGAACTGAAAACAAGCAAACTGTTCCTCAACAGTATGCAATTTCAACCCAGGCTGCTGAGCTAGAATCTAAACTATAGAAAAAAAACAGTGTAAGTATTTAGTTGAGAAATACTATAAAAAAGATATCCTTTGTAAGTATTTAATTGAAAATTTTTAAATGTCTTAAGAGTTACGAATTGCATGTACCTTATCCAATACTGAATCATAAAGCGTGGATGGAAGATATGCCAAGGTTGTACCACTGTCAATTATCGTTCCTCTCTGATCTCCACTGTTAAATAGAGAAGTCGGAAGTTGCAAAACATTGCCACCCACCTCAATTGCTTCCAGAATAACATTGTAATGTGGCCTACAATTGTTAATAAAAGTATGAATATATTAAATATATATATATATATACACAAATCAAGAAAAAATGAATAATTAAGTAATCCTAACAACAGTACCAAGCAGGACTAAAGGACTGGTAATAAGGATAAAATAAACGTGACACATATAGTCACTGCTAGTATACACCATGAAAGGTTTTATACGTCATTTGTATTCAAGTTTTCTTTTTCCATTTTTTCATACACAAAAGCTCCCTCTTTAAGTTAGAAGTAATCCATTGTAAGCAGTAAATAAATGCTCCACAGTTAAAATACACAGCATCCACTATAAAAAGTATCAACAAATGTTTACTTATATATCTAAACATTCCATACACTGTTTCAAATTACATTATAACCATGCAGGTCAAGGCAGATCATTAGAAAATCCACTAATTCAATGACATTAATAATGTGTAAAGGCCAAACTTATAAGGTGCCTATGATATGTGAGACTATTTTGTGTCAATCATTAACAAATAGAATAAAAAACTAATCCAGCGACTTATCCCATACCTCTTTTGACACACAAAAAGAGAGTCCAGCTTTTTCAAATTTAAAGAAAAATGAAAAGAAAAAAGAAAACTCAGTGTGGTTAGCTTCACATACATATTAGGTATCAATGGAGTTGTTTTAACTTTTGGCGACACCACATCTCCTATAGCAAAGATTCCACCTCCTTGTATAACGTCCAAGCAGTGTGCAAACTCCTTCTTGACCTTTCCGGCAGCAGCCAGCTGTGAAAGCATGGATGAATTGGCTTGTCCAAATCCAATTATCCCATCAACTGCTGCTTCAGAAGATGAACCTAGGTCCCCAGATTGTTTAGCTCCACAACTATCCAGAAAAAAAAGTAATCTTTTATAATGCGTAGAAGCATAGTTATAGCAAAAGTTTATGCAATGCCAAGAATCATGATTCCCAAGAACATAAAAGGCCTGAACGGAACTCTCGAATGAAATTAATATTATCAAAAGTATACATAACAATTGGGAACAACAGGAAAAGGAGAGGGAAATGTCTAAAAATTGAAGGAAAAAACTGAAAAGAAGTATTACAATAATCAATGAGATTAACTCAATAAGTGAAAGGCAGCCAAAGAAGCAGGTGAAGACCAACTTAATAGACGCTATAAAACTATTACAACTGAGAATCTTTCTTATTTTCCATCTCATAGGATGATACTGCTGTAATCTACAATTAACATTATCAAAAAGGATAAGTAGCAAAAAATCCCTCAGTCATGATATTTGACAGCATAAATTTTCCATAGCTATTTTACAAGTAAAAAAGAACTTCAAGTTTTAAAAAGCTCCATAAACTTTTTTCTAGATCCAAATTCCTTTTTGCTTCATAAGACACCCAATAAGGACGGAAAGAGCATTCTTAACGCTCTTAAAAGAAGATTACATCAAATCCTTTGTTAGGGGAGGACAGTATTTTAGGGCATAATAAAGGTTGTGAAGACATGATCCAACATATCTGAGTCTTATGTCTAAGACATGACACTACGTTCACCAAAATCTTATAGAAGTGATTAATGCATCAATATACTTGCAATGGAAATCCATCCAAAATTTCCTACAAATGTACTTATAACAATAATCAATTTTAATATTCAGTATCATTCCCAGTTCAAACCTATGTCATAAGATAATGTCAATCAATTCCGAAAGACATGGGTAATCAACTGAAAAGTCATGAAATAATTTACAAAACTATGCTCACATTATGCATTTCATTCTAGGGAAATGTACCAAAACCTGCTAGTTTTAAGCACGAGACAATAACAAAGGATAATATTGAAACAGAAACATACCCAAATACTACAGTTGCATTCAATGGTGTAGTTTTGAGATTTCCAGTCACTTGGTTCAGCTGCACAAAATCCCTCACAAAGTATCCAGTAGTCGAGCTTCCGTCTCCATAAGTAACACTATATATGCAACGCTCACTGGCAGAGCAACTACCAGGATATTGTCTGTCAAACAAGGTAGTGCAAAAGTTGTCATTACAACTAATCTCGCCAGAAGTTTTGGATTTAACTGGATCGAACAACGTCAGTTTTATCTGCAGTAGGATATCATAACAATGAATATCTGAGAAATAACGGATGATTATTATTCAATAAATCAAATAACTATCACATTTATATCCCTTGAAGTAATATGTGCAAATATTATATAATTGCACCAGAAGGAATGAATAAAATTCAGTTGACGAAGCATACACCAAGGTCGCTTTTCGTGGGACACTTGCTGCAGCCAGCACAATTCACCCATAAAATATCACTTCCTGTATCAACTTGCACGTAATACTCATCCGATGGAGTTCCTAGACCAATCTTAGTAAAGTAAAGCCTAACAAATCAATAAGTGAACTGTTAGCACCCGAAATGCCGTACACAGACATGTTAGTTCCCATGTAAAATAGTTGCTAATTTGTTTTTTAGACTATAAAACAAAATGTGATTATTTTAAAGAAAAGAAAGTAAAAAATGAACAAGCTGTTCTAAATCCCTAAAAGGTTTCTAAAAGACTTTACAAAACATGTACAACTCAGCTTAATAAGCATACATAAGCATGGAATAAACAACAACCTTAATTGTATATCACTACTATTGGAGACCCACAATATTTAATCAGCCAACCAGTAAGCAGTTTTCTTCGTCAATGACCCATATCATTTCAATTCTTCTAGTTCAAAAACAATAACTATTATTATATACATCGTTTTATTTTTCTTAAGGTTTCTTCCATTTTCTCAAAAACCAAACAAAGATTAAGATATTAACTCAGAGACAGAGAAAGAAAGCAAGTACATATAAACAAGAAAAATCATTATAATGTGACAATACTAAAAGATAGAATCATTATTGACATTTCCACTATAATTATTACTCTACCAAGGAAGCCATTATTTCCTATTTAATCACAGAAAAATTAAGAAATTAATATATTATTACATAATTCACTTTAAGTCAATCAAATAGTTAAAACACGAAAAAAAAAAAAAGTTAAAAACAACTAATATTCACAATATCAATCATAAAATAAAAATTAAATAGAACATATTTCTCTTTAAAAAATCGACAAATCAATTTCATCTGACATTATTTTAAACATTAATTACTTCTATGTGGAGAACATACAAATACATACATATATATATATATATGGACATACTCGATCGAAGCCAAACACATACATGAAGCCCAAAAGCATGGTTTCAACTTTTTAACAAACAAAGTATTCCCTCTATGTACACACCTAGTTCAAAACCAGGAATTCTATCGAATCCTACAACCTTTAGCGTCAGAAAACCCGTGGGATATAAACTTCCAGTTAGGTGGCCTCAAGAGTATCAATATTAACCACAAGTACAATCTGAAGAAAGTAAAATGAATACATACATGTTTATCTATGTATATAAACATTTAAATTCATATACAAATATGTAAAAATAAATAAATCAAATCCGGCTGAAATAAATCACAAAACAATAAAAGAGAAAACCAAACAAAATTCTACAAAACACATACATAATTAAAAATTTATGTTGAGCATCCAAACAATATGCAAATACATACCCAGTTGCAGAGGGATGGCCATTGCCGCCCAACGGAAGATCGACGGAAGCCAACTTTCTACCATGGCGGCGCGTGTCATGTTCCTTCATTGCACCCAACGTTCTCTCTGTTCCACCAGCCTTAAACTTATTCTCAACTTCGAACACCAAATTTCCCACAACACCGCCGCCGCCCAATTGAACCAGCACCACCGCCAAAACCGCCAGCAACCTCCTCCCATCCATCGCCACCGCCCCGTCACCCACAGATTCTACTGACTGTTTTATATGATTTCTATCTGGGTTTTGAGCAGTTATTCGACTTCCATGGGAGCCGTGGCGTAATGGGTGCCTTACCGAGAGAGAAACGAAGGCAAACCCATTTCAGGAAAAGATTCAAAAGAGAAGAAAGGAGAAAAACCAGAAGAAAAAGAGGGGGAGAGAGAAATTTTAACAGTGGTGTCAACGGACAAACGACACGACTTTGTGTTTGTGCATGAATTGAGATTCAGATTTAATATATATACAAATAAATTTTTATTTTAGTTTTTAAACTTTTGGTTGTTTATATTTAGTAAATCACGTCGTGCTATATGCTCTGTTTTTTTTTTTTTTTTTTTTTTTTTTTTTTTTTTTTTTTTTTTTGGCCGCTGGAAATTGGGATATCATCGTCAATACTTTTCTTTGCTTTTTTGCCTTTCCTTTCCTTGCCTTGTTTGTTGTCTTCACGTGTGTTGTACCTCAATATTTTTACTTATATATATATATATATATTAATAAAATTATCTGAATTTTTTATAATTATTAAATATAAATGTAATTTGTTTGTCTATCAATATTATATTGATTCTTAATTCTATATAAGTTTAAAAATAATTAAAATATTATTGGGAATTTTAATGAATTTAAAGAATATTATATTAGGGATGTGAATGAAAATATCATTTCTTTTATATTTTGTTTGAGATTTTTAATTTTAGGGTGAGAGTTGGGAATGTTTGATGTAATGTAATGTTACAAAGTTAGAAGAAGAAGTAGGTTAAGGAAAAGCAAGCACTTGGCTAACTATTGTTTCGTTGTCCTAGTAAAGAGGTTAAAGAGCTTATGTAATGTAGCATTAATGTTTGGTATTCGTAGGTTCTTATCCTCGCATCAAATCACATGCCAATGTTTCTATAATTTTCTATATTTATCTCTTACCCCTTTTTGCAATTTTATAATATTGTGATTTTAAATAATTACTAATAATTATAAGAGAATAATAAGCAAATGAATTACAATTATTCAAGTTTAATAATTAAAACAATAAAAATTCAGTTATTTTTCTTTTTTTGAAAATCACTTTTTATATATTTAATTATTTATTGAATTTTTTTTTTATTTTTTATTTTTTATTTTTT
>JAXCLQ010000006.1:10985521-11023413 GCA_035584115.1 Cedrela odorata | reverse complement strand
AGTATGTGCACAGAAATATACAAAAGACACACTCATACTATGTATACATAATTGGGCGTCGTACCCAATTATACAAAACAGACTACAAACATTAACTCCTAGGTGACTGTATGGAGAATCTGAAATCTCAATGCTCTTCACGAATATCTCCTAGAGTCCTCACCTAGAAGAAAATCCTGCACTTATGGAAAACTATGGTGGTGTGAGTTTTGGAAAAAACTCAGTGAGTGAATACTGAAATGAAAATTTTAAATAAATTCAGTTTCGACATAACATGGTTTAAACTTACAATCAATTTCAGATAGAAATTATATTAACAGGACATCCACTGCATATTACAATAATTTCCAGAATTAATATTTTAAATAATCAAATGAAAACAGAATAATATACAATGATGTATACAGATTTTGGGTCAGATATCAGACCGTCATTCGCCCTCTACTTCTCACATGTACCGGTACCTTCACATAACACAAATCAAAATGTGCTTTCAAAGCACATAAACTCTCCCCCTTTTGTCTCCTGACTAGTATTAAGTAAAAATTAAAACAATGGCTGATATACTATCAGAGATATAGAAATCAGAAGTAAAATATCATTCAAAACACAACGGCCTCCTCTTGACCTCAAAAACAATATCTCAACAACTCCTCCACAACAATATGCACATATAACTCAAAGCAGATCTCATTTTTCATATAAAGTAGAATATAAATCAATTTATAAATAAACTATTTCTTATTTTGGAAAATATTAAGTTTTATAAAATTATTTTAAAGAAATGAAAAATATATAAAAATCTACTCACAAGTGTCGCAAAAAACGGAACAGAAACTAGATCACTGGGACTGGATGACAGCTTCCTCGGTGTATCTATAACAAATTGTATTAATTATTAACATAATAATTGAAGTATACATACTTAAAAGTTAACTACATCATTGATGTATAACAAGAATTTTCCCCCTTTTAAATTCTATTTTCTTGTACAACTCGAATATAACGATTAATAATCGAAGTGTCGATTATATTTAATTCACTATTCATATTTTTTGACAAAATTTAATTTCACCTATTCTAACAACTAATCGGTTTAATCATAACCTTACAAGTATAATCTATAAAAATTATCTTGGATGAATAGTAATTCTGTCATGAACAGTATTTTTCAGCATAAACAGTAATTTCTGGTATAAATAGTAATTTTTGGCATGAACAGTACCCCGTTATAAATAGTAAATTATCGAAAAATTCATAAATACGATAACATCGAAGTTAGGAATTATACTGAGAGGTCAATTTAACTTTAAGACGTCCGAATTGCAAGTAATTTCAGAAATTCCTAATTTGTGAATAATAATACTATTCTCTTTCCAGCTCAATTGGTAGCCGAATCGCTCAAACGAAACTCCTAGAATGTAGGCCGTGTCGTGTACGTGTGATTTGTAATAAGAAACAGAAGTTTAATTGGTTAGAAATTGAGTAATTTGGGAGAAATTAAAAAAATATACATTAAAAACAAAGTAAAGAAGAAGCTGCTGGAAAGAAGAAGAAGATACCCTGCATTTGGTTCTCAGCTAACTTTAATTGAAATGAAAATTTAAAAAAATTACATATTTGCCCTTAAAAAATTAAAATAAGTTTAAATAGGAAAAAGGTAAATACGTCATTTAAAAATTTTTTATGTTCCTGGCTTCAATTCTCCTTTATTTGATCTTAGATTTGACTCTAATTTAATTCATATTGATCATTATCGAGTTCTCTTTCCGTATAAATAAACCGTTTATCAATCAGAATTTTTAATCAACACCAATTTTCGTTTGAAGGACGAGTGTACAGATAGAGCTTTAAAGAAAATTTTCTAAACTTAATAAATTGTAATAAAATGACCAAATTACTTCTGGTGAATAAAATAACTAAATTGTTCTTAGTTTAAATTTTGGGGTATTACACATAGATCCAAAATGTATTGTAAATTCTCTAATTATTCTTTATTAAATTAAATGCAAGCTCACAAGAATATGTACATAAATTAATCAATCTATTTTAAGGAATTGGAATATCTTGTTTCATGACACAATTGGCTTTACATGTAATTTGGATAAAACTTGTACGCACAACACATAATACATAAAAAGAAATGTAGTGAACAATTTTTTTCACCCCATTGATTGATGATATTTTACTCATTAATAATGATGTCATAAGGTTATCAATAGAAAAGTTATCTAATCCATTTCTATAAATAAAATTAGTTAAGGGATCTTAATCTTTGATTAAAAAAAAAAAAATTGGATAGAGTGACACCACTACCTCTAACAAGTAAAAAAATTATAACTTATAATTGCATAAATAATTATAAATATTTTTTTTAAGTTTGATTGATAATTTTTCTGCTACAAAATGAAAGAGAAAAGAAAAAAATATATTTTTTAAAAAAAAAGTAAATTGCATGGAATTGTTTTTTATACTTGTGTGCCAATATAATGATAATAAAGTAGTCATAAAAGATTTATTTAAACCACAATTTATACTGATTAGTCACAATTAATTTTGTTGATAATACGAGAAAAAATTATTATCATTTATAGGTGATTTGACTTTTCTCTCCACACATTTAAGATGTGGCAATTTGAATTAATTGACAAGATTATTAATTATTGTATATTCCAGTTTAAACCCTATAACTCACCAATTCATTTAAGACAATATTAAATATTATAATTATGAGGTGTTAATTTATTTGAGAAATTTTAAAAAATTTAAAAATATAAATTCATATTTGTCAATAATTTTTTTAAAAAAAAAAATTCTTCTACATCATTAATGATATTGTATTTGTTTCTTTTTACTATTTTTTTTAAAAAAAAATAAATAAACTTAAATTAAGTATTCTACGCAATTAAAATATTTCTTATTTATTATTCATATATATATATATATATATCGATTTTGATTTTATTTTTATTTTTATGTAGTACAATACTTACTTTTGAAATTAATTTAAATTTTATATTAAAATTAAACGAATTGAATTCGCGTTGATCATATTAAATAAATAATCATGTTTAAGCTTATCAAACAAGTCAAATCATGTATAATATGAATACGACTTATTTATTAAAAATATCTAATCATATTGCGACATTTTATATCATATGTTTAATAAATAAATTGTATCTGTATTTTGAACTATAACATGCTTAATGATTGAGCCGAATTCGTGTTAACCTATTATTTTTGCTATGATCAAATAAACTTGACTATAGTTATCATTTTTTTAATTAAAATCATTATTTTAGAATATAAAATAAACTTATATTTTCGAAATTAAAATCAAATATATACTATTTTTGAATTAATGTTCATTCTAATAATTTCAAATGCTCAATCATATAACATTTCAAACTAAACATCTCGTGGAACTTTGAAAACGATCATGGTTGAAAATATGTCGCGTCTTATTATTCTTAATCCAGAAAATATGCACAACCCAAAGGAAAGAGTGACTGAGTTTAAATACATGACTTATAATTCTAAAGAAATGTTCAAACAGAAATTGAAACTTATTTGAAAAAAAAATAATTAAGAGGTGTACTCAGATTATAGGTGGAGCGTTTATGGTAAGTCTCCATAAGATAAAATTTATTATTTTAGGCTCATTATCTCTAAAATTTGGATTGCACTAGATTTTAAAAAGAAAAATCTTGATTATCTTCATTTTCAGAATTTGTTCGAATGAATTGAAACTATTATAAAATATTTTGAAAGAATTTCTGTGATTGAAGTGTGAGCTTCTTTAATGTTAAATGAGAAGCAATTTTGTGAATAGTTTTTCT
Organism: Cedrela odorata; assembly: GCA_035584115.1. Lineage (NCBI taxonomy): Eukaryota > Viridiplantae > Streptophyta > Magnoliopsida > Sapindales > Meliaceae > Cedrela > Cedrela odorata. The sequence continues at coordinate 11,019,571 of JAXCLQ010000006.1, read as the reverse complement.
TTTTTCTTTCTATATACAAGGTTTATTTATATTATAGAATAGAAAGAGTATTATAAAAATGTGGGCAAGAACAACGTGAATCAAAAAAATTGAGTACACTAAATTGTATTGGTCGGTTTAATTTGATTAGTTTTTAAAAGTTATTTTATATAAAAAAATGAATAATTCGATTCAATTTTTGATTTGGAATTTAAAAATTTAAGACGAAATTGAGTTATCGAGTTTAGTAGATATTAAATATCAATAGAAATATTAATTCAAATATACATGTTTGAAACTTTAAATTAATTAAATTATATTTTTTAAATCTTTTTGACTTGGAATTATGTACAAACCAAAACATGTTTTCATATATGTATACATATATGTATGTATATGTATATTATATAATGTTTTGTAATTGTAGTCAAAAATAATTTTGAGTAGTCAAAAGTAATTTTAAGTGTTTGATAAAAAAAATTTCAAATCAGTTTTAACAAAATTAAAACATCCTACAACACATTTTAAAGAAGAGTGTATATATTAACCTTAAAATAATTACTAAATGTCAACTTTAATTAACAAATAAAATCATTAAAATTTAAATAAAAATTTTCTTTTCTTTTTATTACATATTTTACTTCTTGTAATTTTTATTTCTTAAAAACATAATTGAAAAAATATATATATTTCACTATAAATTATTTTGAATAGCAAACAAAAAAAAAGAAAGAAAATTATATCCACATACACTTAGATAAAAAAAAAAAAAAATCATTTAACATTATGTAAATTTTATCACAACATTCTAAGAATATACTTTTTTGAAACTTACAATAAATTTTAAATTTTATAATTAATTCTCTTTATAATTAATTATTTCTTAGTCACAATAGAAAAATTTTAGTTTAAAATCTACACTAATCCTAAACTATCTTAAATCCTCATAATTTTGATTATAAAATTGTCACATTTCGAATTTGGGTCTACTCGTGATAATCATTACAGACCCTCATGATACATCTTATACACACATAATATATCAAGAGAGCTTGTAAAGTTATCCTGTCGATCAATAAAACTTAAAAATAGTTTATAAAACATAATTCTCATCTATTTGAGTATTATTAAAAAACTGACTATCCATAATCTATTAATCCATGATTAATTCATTCACAACAAATATTAAATAATAAACTAACATTATGAATATTATTTTCTAGTCATATTGAACAAAACAATAGATATTTACATAAATATTTAATTTACAAATTTCTAAATAAAATATACCCAAGTAAATACATATATCCAATAGACCTAAAATATATATGTGAGTCAAGAAAGAAAATCTACCCAAAGCATCGTAAGCTCTTTACTACTACCACAAGCCCGGCGAGAACTAACGCGCTTAATCTAAAAGTTATAAGGATAAAAAATAAGTATACAACTATACTTAGTGAGTAAATAAAGCATATACATATATACATACATGCACACGTATTATCAAATCATGATATTATGATTATTTTTTAACTTATACACAATATATATGTATATATATATATATATATATATGTTCGTTTAAATTAAACAATCATTAAATAAGTTAAGGGTCTGCATACAATATAAAATAATCAAACTGAATTGGCCATACTTTTTCGACTACTACCTTGGCCGAGGCCCCGTCTAAATTATCAATGAGTTTTTCATGCATAAAACCATTTGTAATTGAGTTCATGCAAATTATAAAACTATTTTCCATTCTTTATAAAATTCTTTACTTTATATAAAGCATGCAATTTTAAAATTGCATCCGACTTATTGATGTTGACCCAGAGTAATTGTTTGGTGATAGGGGCGATTGTCTTCGTCATAACTGTTAAATCCATGAGATCCCTAGCAAGCCGTCAAGATTTTCCATACATTCATAGCACACAGTGGGTTTGCCATGATATTTTCTCTTTATACCAGCCCCACTATAGCCCACTCATCTATGCAGTTTCTCATAAGTCCATTCATAAGCTGTCTTCCTGTATATGCAGTCAATAAACTGGTTTATTAGCCATACAACAATATTTGGTCTTACTGGCCTCATCATTAATATACATGCCTAATTAAAAACAATTCATTTTCTAACAATGATTATAAATCACATAAATAAATCAAGTCTCCTCAGCCATTTCAGCATGTGTATTATATAGATTTTTAATCAGTAGACCGCATACACAAAATATCCCAATATTAAATTAAACACATTAAAATATGTTTATTTCAAGTTTTACTTTATCAATAAAAATAATTGTTTAATACATAAGCAATACATATATGTATAACACACATATATTTATATATTCATGTATGTATAAATTTACTCACTACAAGGGAAAGATAATTACTCCCACTAAGGTTCCTCGCGTCTACTAAGTCTTTCTCCCGGGTTCTTGGTCTCTAATACTATACATTCATAATATAATGAATTTCATAATTCCAAATATTTAAACACAATGCACTAAATGTGATTTTCGTGGAAAACATGTCTAAAATTTCTTAGTTTAATACATATTTTCATGATGCTTAACTAACGGGTGTCATTTATCCAATTTTCAATAATGAAATCTCATGATCGTAAATATTTCAAATTCACATGTTCGTATAAAACTAATTTGCATATTCCAAATGTGAACCAACTTATATGTGGCCATTATATATTCAAATTAATGCCTATTAACATAAATCTAAATTTCCTATGTGAAATTAAAATAAATCTCTGATAAACAGTAAATCCTATGTTTTCAACATGCTAAAAATTTAAAAATTAAATTTTTAATAGGTTAATAGGCTTATATTTAGCTTGTAGAAGTTCGTATAAACCTTAATTCGTCTGTTAAACGAAAAACTCTCAAATCCCTTTGAAACCCTAGTTTTCTTCCTTTCTTTCTTTTATTGTTCTAGTCTAAATATGGTACCAAATCGAAGAGAAAATGGTGAGTAATTGTTTGGCCACGAAATTTGAAAGAAAGATGCCAAAGATTTGAAGAGATCTTAAGAGGTAAAAGGAGATAGAAAGAGAGAGTATTTTTAGAGGAAGAGAGCAAGCAAAACGAATGAAGAGGAATTAATTTTCCCCTCATGGGTATTTATAAAAGTTGGTGAAAAGACCAAATTACCAGTCAAATTTTACCTAAATTTGCGTTATATATCAATACTTTTGGACTGGGTATCGATATTTTTATCTAGGTATCAATCTGTTCATTAAAAATTTGATTTTGGAATTCTTTTTGACACAATGTATTGATATATTTACCTTCATGTATTGATACTTTTACAATGTATCGATACCTTTAATGAAAGTATCGATTTGGTTCAACATGTAATTATTTTCGAACTTTTTATTTTGAAATGTATCAATACTTTCTCCACATGTATCAATCTAGTTGACTTGTAATTTCTTCCCAAGTCTCTGTCTTATAAAGTATCGATATCTTTCTTCATAGGTATCGATCCTTTCATCAGGTATCAACCTGTAACATTAATGTATCGATATTTTGGTACATATATTGATATCTTTATTCTCATGTATCAATATTTCATGCTTAAATCACTAATTCTTTAACAGAAATTAAATTCTTTGACATTTCCTATTTATTTCTTAGAACTAATTCTGTTTATCTTTTGAGGACTCTGCCCTCGATCTCCCGCTAGAGCGCTGCTCCTTGACCCCACTAACTAACTTACTAGCGAGATCGCCGAATGCATCAATATAGAGCAATATGTGAAAATTCAATATATGTTAAATCCAACTTAATCAATATATTCAATCTCATACCATGAACTGACTTAAGTTCAACCAAACCTCGTTAATATGTCAATAAATCTTTACTAATGCATGTGTGAAAATAAATGCTATGTAATGATTATTCTATCTCTATGTTCAAATAACATAGTTTGCAATAAATCGATTATATTAAAAAATATACATAATTACAATATTTAACTCATAAAAAATACTAAAACTTATAAGAAAATATCTTAATAAGACAAATTTATTAAAATATTTCAATATTCTTTGTTTTTAAAAATTCATGGGTACAAATGTTATATAATTTTTTAATAATTTGTGCGGGCGATGCAGCTCTGCCACAGAAAAAAACGGAAATGACGAAATTCCCCCAAAAATTTTCAAACAACAAAATATCACAAGAATATTTTTGTCTTTTAACATTTCAAAACTATATGAGCCAATCATTCTCTTCTCACTTAAAATATTTTCTACCATCTCCCTGCAACTCTCATATTATCTGCGACAAAATATCTTTAATGGACCAAAATATCCCCGGATTTGTAATAAGAATTTTACCTTAATTTTTTTAATTGAAGTGCATTATATCGTATTAAAAAAAATAAAATTGTTGATTTAGATTAGATAAAATTTAATTTATTTTTTATTTTAACATAATAATGAATTTACTAAATTTTTATATTTATATTATTATAATATAATTATGTTCATCAGAAATAATTTTTATTATAATTTTAAATTTGAATATAAATAAACTCTAAAAAAAAATACAAAGCTACTTTAGTCTTTTCACAAACACAGTAAATAGTCCCTCTCTGTTTCAATTAGCTTGCGCCCTCCTCTTCTCGGTAACGAACATTGTTTCTCTACACCATCTCAAAAAAGAAAAAAATCAAAATGTCTCTCTTCCAATTCTCCTCCACCATCCAATCTCCGCCGTCGCTACCGTGCACCTGCAAGCACCAAATCGCCTCTTCACCCACCGCGTTCTCCGGCGGTGTCCCAAGTTCAAGAAATTCATCGTTGGTAGGAGTACCAAGGAGTGTGAAGAAGAGTAATAAGCTGCAGAACGGTGCCGTTTTCACGGTTAGATCGAGCTTGGAGACTGCGGGTGCCACGGTGGGTAAGGTCACCGAAGTAAGTAAAGACACTTTCTGGCCCATCGTTGAGGCCGCCGGCGATAAGACTGTCGTCCTCGATATGTACACTCAATGGTATTAAAATTTTTAATATATAATTTTCCTTTTATTTATTATTTTATTATGTTTGAAAATTAAAGTGCTGATTTTGATGCGATTCCGCTATTTATTTAGACATTTCATTGATATTATGAAATTGGTTTCATTTAAATTCAGAGAAATCATGGGTTTCATATAATTTTTTTTTTCTTTTTGTGGCTAATCACATGCACTAGTAATAAGGGCGAGTTTGGGAATGGTTTTGTAGAAAGCATTTTTACTTTTGAGCAAAAGTATCTAAAACATTTTCTTAAAAAGCATCTATGAAGTAATTTTTTGAAAGCACTTTTATAGTTGTTTTCTAGGAAAGTAAGTGTTTTCAGCTATTCAAGGACGTGCCCAACAAACTATAAGGCTAATTTGGTTTATAGGGTTTTTAGGAATTGATCAATGGTTCAACTAGTAGTGATTTTGATGCTATCAGAAACCCAAGATTGCTTTTGTCTATTCGCGATGTTTGGTTGTCTGAAAAACACTTTCTGTAGATCACATAGCTTGGAAGTGTTTTCTCTAAAGCAATCTAAGAGCCAATTCAATTTAATACCAGTTTGGCTGTGGTTTGAGTCAACTTGCTAACAAATTGTTTGACCATAGTCTAGGAAATTCTACCAGAGTGTATGTCTCTACATTTAATAAAACAATTGTTCTCTTTTACCTGTGCGAAGATCTCCTTAAGCTTCCATGTTCTCAATCGTTCATGTTTTTCGCTCTTCAAAGTGCTTCTGTCTTGATAACATCATCAGTTCCTGCTGTCAATCCATAGCCTGTAATCATATTGCAATTTGTTCAAATGTGCCTAACTCAATAGCATAAATGCTAACCAATGCTGGCATAGTTAAGTAATGAAAAGCCTCCTGGCTAGATTTGACCTAGATGAACACACTACCCACCTGGTCGATGATGGCATTGTAAAGTGGCTATGTAGAATTTTCCATGAAAATGTTTTTCGCAGCTAGGAAAAATATATGAGGTATAAGTTTGTTAATTTGTTTTGCTCATTCACATTCATTTTGGAAATCTGATATTTCCTTGGATACTGCAGGTGTGGTCCATGCAAAGTGATAGCTCCCAAATTCAAAGAATTGTCCGAAAAGTACTCCGATGTTATCTTTCTAAAGCTTGATTGCAACCAAGAGAACAGGGTATTTAGCTCCCCAGTATAATTTCTATACCTTTACTACATTCAAGTTTCTCTATTTGACACAAGAAAAAATTTGATAAATTGTTGGCAGCCATTGGCGAAAGAGTTGGGGATAAGAGTAGTTCCCACTTTCAAGATTCTGAAGGACAACAAGGTTGTAAAAGAAGTCACAGGTGCCAAATTAGACGACCTGGTTTTCGCCATTGAAACTGTTAGATCCAGCTGAAAATTCTTTTCACTAATTTTTATGTAAACTATTAACAATATGATGGATGTATGCTTGAAAATAATTTTGTTGTTACACATGTATGTGTGTATTTAAATTAGTGCTGTCTAACGAGCCTGAACTGATGGTTTCGGGTCAGGTCGATGAATCGGAGAATATGGAACCAGCCCGAACCGAAAAATATGGCGGGCCGATTCCACGATTCAAAGGTGATGGAACCAAATCGGAACCGAATCAAATCGATGATGGAACTGGTAATAGGTTGGGTCGATTCCTATTCCTGATCGGTTTCGGTTTCGATTCTGGTTCCAGGTCGGTTTCGGTTCTGGGACGATTTTAGGCCAGTTCCGATTCCGATTTCGGTTTCGATTCCAATTTAATTAAAAGTAAATAAAATTTTCATAAATTACTAAAAATTATTAAAAAAAAAAAAAAACCTCTGACTGTATTAATTTTTATTAATTAATTAAAAAAATATAATGAATGAGACATTTCAGCTTGAATCTCATAAATTTATTTTACATTAAATTATAATGTACAATAATAAATAAAGAAAAATAAAACAAATTAATTAAAAATATATTACAAAGAGGGGGATATTGAATCTTATCTCATTAAAAATTATTAAATCTAAATATTAATTACTTATAATTAGTAGTTAATTGTAGTCATTTTTCGTCTTCCTTTTCCTCATTCCATTCATAGTTAAATTTGACTGCAAAAGCTGATTGTTGTTAAAGTTGTAGTTTTCTTTCTTCGTTGACCCAATCCCTAAAGTACATTTGCATCTCCAAAACTTCCGGGGCTATTGTACTTCTACGTGAGTCCAATGTTCGACTGCTTAAATTGAATGTACTCTCTTATGAAACCGTAGACACTGGTGGTGTGAGAAAGTCTCGTGCCATTCTTGCTAAGATAAGATAAAGCTTGTGGTTTTCCTTCCACCACTTTAGAATGTCAAAATTTCCCTTTGGTTGAATGATTGGACTTCGCATGTAGTATGAGAGCTTGTTGAATGACGATGACATTCTTCTTGGTCTCTTGTTGACTTTCGCGTATGGATTACAATCGCTACTTGAAATAATAGGAGTAGAGGAAGAGAAAGAAGAGCCTTCACGACCAGTAGATATAGACATACCTGCAAAATACACAATCTTGTACGAGTGAAAGATACTGGAAAGATTTGATGACAACTTTTCCTTACATCGTTGGATAAGTATTTCAGTTTCACGACTGAAATGATTGAAATCACTTTGATATAAGAATCTGAAAAATTGTTCTATAAGGGTTTCACAACTAAAAACCTTCATCCTATGGTCTAAACATAGTGCAATGCAATATAAAAGAGGTATGTCATCGTAATACATTCTAAGTTTATCTATCATGACTGACAATACTAAGACAAATGTTGAATGTTCCATGTATTGTTTAAAGATATATGCAACGCTACATAACGTAAGAATTACGTGATGTGTTGTTGGATAATACTGCCTAGATAAAAGTTTTGTGGCTTCTTTAGTTGCTTATAAAAACTGCGAGATAATTTCTGCAGCTCGAAAATGATCATTGGTTAATTCATAACCACTCATTACTATATTCTAAAATTCTATTATTAGAATTTTGTAAGATAAAACATGTTTGAGCATGCCATAAGTGGAGTTCCACCTCTTTGGCATGTTTAGAATTAATTTTTTAGGCCTCAATCCGTGTTGATGACACAATTCTTTAAATACTTGGACTCTAGCTGGAACCAATTTTAAATGAAGCACAACACTTCTAATTGTATCAATTGTTGATTTCATTATTTGATAACCATCTTGCACACATAAGTTCAATATGTGGTAAGCACACCTATTGTGAAAAACTTTTCCGTTTAAGCATGAGTTTAATGCATCTTTAAGAAGAGGAAATATAGCTGTGTTATTCGATACATTATCGAATGAAATGCAAAAAATTTTATAAGCAATCCTAAACTCTCGTATAACACTCTTAATAACTTTCGTAATTGTCCTTGTTTTGTGTGGAAATTCAAATGGTCTAAATCCTATAATTCTTTTATTTAATTGCCACTCTTCATCAATCCAATGACAAGTAACACAAATATAATATAAATCATTGACACATTTTCAATTGTCAAATCTCAATAAAAATATACTGTTACTTGATTTGATAATAGCGATTAAAGTTTGTCTCATTTCATCAAATTTTTTAAGTGCATGTATTCGTACTGTTGTCCTAGGTATTTTCTTAAAAGCAAGTTAATATTGTTGCACCATTTCAATGAAATGTAGGAATTCAGTTTGTGTAAATAGTTGATCATATATGATCAACTATTGACAAACTATGTCTCTCAACATAGTAGGGTTATAATGAAAATTACCACTTAATATTCCACCTGTTGTTTTGATTTGTATTTATTTTTGCAAATTTTCTAAGTGTCCTGAATGTTTTTTTATCTATATATCTTTTAAGAGTGTCTAACTCATCCCCTTTTTTATGCACGTACATCATGCCACAAAGTTTACACCTTGTTTTACCAAGTTTAATATATTTTTTTAAAAATTTATCATATTTCAGACTGAGGTTGTCTACTCTTAGCTACTACCAGCTGTTGTAGCTTATATTGAGTTTGTTGTACTATGAGGTTGTTCTTCTGGAATATTTGAGTGTTGTTCAAATGAAGATATTGATTCATCTATGTCATAAGGAAATCCATACGACCCTTGTGACGAATGGTGTGGCATTTTAGTTTAATTGACAATTAATTTCAATTAAATTTGTATATGAATTCTAACTTCCTAATGCAAAAATTAAATTCAATAACTAATAAAATTTAAATATGAATAATTCTAATTAAAATAAATAATAATAAAAATAATTAACAACAAAAATAAATTCAATAACTAACAAAATTTAAATATGAATAATTCTAATTAAAATAAAGTAAAATAAATAACAACAAAAATAAATTAATAACTAACAAAATTTAAATATGAATAATTTTAATTAAAATAAAGTAAAATAAATAACAATAAAAATAATTAACAACAAAAATAAATTAATAACTAACAAAATTGACCAAATTCTAACTAAAATCTTATAATTAATTAAATTGTGACAACAAATTTAAAATTAATAACGAAAATAAATATCAACTACAATTTTCAATTTATTAATTAAACTCAATACAAAATTAAATTAATAACTAATACAATTTAGTAATTAACAACTAAAATTTTCAATTAATTTAATTCAAATTCAAACTTTTATATTAATAACGAAATTAAATTATTAACCTCAATAATTTTAAAATTTTAAACTAAAGTATGTACTAATAAAAAAACTAAATTACTTTCTAAGTTCTAACTAAAATTTTACAATTAATTAAATTGTGACAACAAATTTAAAATTAATAATGAAAATAAATATAAGCTACAATTTGTTATTTATTGATTAAATAAAATACGAAATTAAATACTAACAAAATTAAATTAATAACTAACATAATTTAGTAATTAACAACTAAAATTTTCAATTAATTTAATTCTAATTCTAATTTTTATATTAATAATGAAATTAAATTATTAATCTCAATAATTTTAATTTTTTAAACTAAAGTATATACTAATAAAAATAACTAAATTATTTTCTAAGTTCTAACTAAAATTTTACAATTAATTAAATTGTGACAAAAAATTTAAAATTAATAACGAGAATAAATACCAAGAAAAAATTTTAATTTATTATTAATTAAACTAAATACTAACTACAATAATAAATTAAATCTAATTCTAATTCTCTAATGCAAAAATTAAATATTAAAATTAATAAATAAATTAAATACAAAATTAAATATATTAATAAAATTGCTATCAGACTGTTAAAATTTACAGTATTGATAATTTGCTTCAACTAAATTTAAGAGTAGATATGAAGAAAATTAAATTGAGAGAAATTGAATTAAAAGAGATTGGACAAGGGAAAGAAATAATTTAGAGTGAAAGATAGATAAGTATTTATAGATGAACTGATAAAATAGAAAAAAAAATAAAAACAATAACGGTTTAATTTTTTACAATTGTAACGTTGCACAACGTTATAATTAAAACGGTTTAATTTTTACATTCCCTAGTTGCTTCTGGCCTCTTGCTGCCCAGCCCTGCAAGCTGCAACGGTTCAGTCGACCACTCGCCACTACTAGCCAATCCAAAATTCCAAATGCAAAATTCAAATGATGATGGTGAATCAATTGACGATGCACAACATAGACCACAGGCCAATCAAAATCAAATTAAAATTTTCAAATTCCAAATTCTAATTGATTTCGGCCAATCAAAAATCAATTTAACTTTTTCAAATTTCAATTGATTCATTGTACTGGCAATTTTGTAGGGATTCTTACAGCACGTCAGTTAGGAGCAAGCAACTGTAATTTGCAGCTCTTTTTTTTTTTTTTTTTATAATTGGCGAGTTGAACAAGACCAACCCACCGGTTTAATCCGCCAGTTCAACTATGTAATGGACTCGAACGGTTATTTATTGTTATTTATTTTACTTTATTTTAATTAGAATTATTAATATTTAAATTTTGTTAGTTATTGAATTCATTTTTGTTGTTAATTATTTTTATTATTATTTATTTTACTTTATTTTAATTAGAATTATTCAAATTTAAATTTTGTTAGTAATTAAATTTAATTTTTGCATTAGGAAGTTAGAATTTATATACAAATTTAATTGAAATTAATTGTTAAACAATTAAACTAAAATATCACACTATTCGTCACAAGGGTCACAAGGATTTCTTTATTATATATATGAATCAATACCTTCATTCGAACAATACCTAAATGTTCCAGAAGAACAACCTCATAATACAACAAATCCAACATAAGCTACAATAGCTGATAGTAGCCAGATTAGACAACCTAGGTTTAAAATATGACAAATTTTTGAAAAAAATATTGAACTTGGTAAAGTAAGATGTAAACTTTGTGGCGTGATGTACGTGCATAAAAGAAAGGATGGGTTAGGCACTCTTAAAAGATACATAGATAAAAAAACATTCAGGACATTTATAAAATTTGTAAAAACAAACACAAATTAAAATAACAAGTAGGGTATTAAGTGGTAATTTTTGTTATGACCCTACCATGTTGAGAGACGTAGTCTGTCAATGGTTAATTGTAAATAATCAACCATTTACACAAACTGAATCCTTACATTTCGTTGAAATAATGCAATAATATTAACCTGCTTTTAAGAAAATGCCTAGGACAACAGCACGAACACATGCACTTAAAAAATTTGATAAAATGAGATAAATTTGAATCGTTATTCTCGAAATAAGTAACAATTTTCAATGACATCTGACAATTGGAAAGGTGTCAATGATTTATATTATATTTGTGTTATTTGCCATTGGATTGATGAAGAGTGGCAATTAAATAAAAGAATCATAGGATTTAGATCATTTGAATTTTCACACAACGCAAGGACTATTGTGAAAGTTATTAAAAGTGTTACACGAGAGTTTAAGATTGCTGATAAAATTCTTTGCATTTCATTCGATAATGCATTGAATAACACAACTGCAATTCCTCTTCTTAAAGATGTATTAAACTCATGCTTAGACGGAAAAAATTTTCACAATAGGTGTGCTTGCCACATATTGAACTTATGTGTGCAACATGGTTATCAAATGATGAAACCAACAATTAATGCAATTATGAGTGTTATGCTTCATTTAAAATCGGCTCCAACCAGAGTCCAAGCATTTAAAAAATTGTGTCGTTACATGGATTGAGGCCTAAAAAATTGATTCTAGATATGCCAATGAGGTGGAACTCCACCTATGACATGCTTAAACATGTTTTTACCTTACAAAATTCCAATAATAAAATTTTGGAATATGGAAATGAGCGATTATGAATTAATCGATGATCATTTTCGAGCTCAGAAATTATCTTGCGATTTTTATTGGCAATGAAAGAAGCCATAGAGCTTTTATCTGGGCAGTATTATCCAACAACACATTACGTAATTCCTATATTATGTAACGTTGCATATGTCTTTAAATAATACATGGAATATTCAACATTCGCCTTGGTAATGTCAGTCATGATAGATAAATTTAGAAAATATTATCATGATATGCCTCTTTTATATTGCATTACACTATGTTTAGACTTTATGATGAAGGTTTCTGATTGTGAAACCCTTATAGAATAATTTTACAAATTCTTAGATCAAAGTGATTCCGATCATTTCAATCGCGAAACTGAAATACTTATCCAATGATGTAAGGAATAATTTTCATCAAATCTTTTAGGTATCTTTCACTCGGTACGAGATTGTGTATTTTGCAGGTATGTCTATATCTACTAGGTGTGAAGGCTATTCTTCTTATTTCTCTACTCCCATTATTTCAAGCAACAGTTGGAATCCGTACGCAGAAGGCAACAAAATACCAAAAAGAACGTCATCGTCATTCAACAAGCTCTCATACTACATGCAGAGTCCAATTATTCAACCAGAGGGAAATTTTGACATCTTAAAGCGGTGGAAGAAAAATCACAAGCTTTACCCTCTCTTAACAAAAATGGCACTAGACTTTCTCACACTACTAGTGTCTACGGTTTCATCAGAGAGTGCATTCAGTTTGAGCGGTCGAACATTAGACTCACGTAGAAGTATAATGGCCCAGAAGGTTTTGGATATGCGAATATGCTTCAAGGATTGGGTCAATGAAGAAAGGAGACTATAACAACTTCAACAACAATTAGCTCTTGCAGCCGAGTTAAATTATGAATGGGATGAGGGAAAGAAAGATAAAGAATGACTACAATCAACTACCAATTATAGGTAATTAATATTTAGATTTAATAATTTTTAATGAGGTAAAGTTCAATGTCTCTCTCTTTGTTATTTTTTTTAATTAACTTGTTTTATTTTTCTTTATTTATTATTGTAAAGTATGATTAAATGTAAAAAAAATTATAAGGTTCAAGCTGAAATATCTCCCTCATTATATTTTTTTAATTAATTAATAAAAATTAATAACATCAGAGGTATTTTTTTAATAATTTTTCGTAATTTATAAAAATTTTGTTTACTTTTAATTAAATTAGAATCAAAACTGAAATCGGAATCAGCCCAAAATCACCCCAAAATCGGAATCGACCCGTAACCGAAATTGGAACCGACTCGGAACCGGAACCAGCTTGGAACCAAAACTAGAACCAGCTTGGAACTAGAATCGGAATCGGCCCGGAACAAGAACTGGAACCGGCTCGACTTATTACCAATTCCAGTTCTGTTCCATCATCTTTGAACTGTGGAATTGGCTTGCCATATTTTTCAATTCGGGCCAGTTCTATATTCTCCGGTTCATCGACCCAACCCAAAATCGCCGGTTCAGACCAGTTAGACAGCACTACAGCAGTTAGGTGCCAGCAGCTGCAATTTGCAACCTTTTTTTTTTTTTTTAAAACTGGTGGGTTGAACCAAACCGGTCCGCCAGTTCAACCCGTCTCGTAATAAGCGGGTTAAACCGTACCGGCCCACCGGTTCAACCCGCCGATTCAACTTTGTAACGGGCCCAAAAGGTTTCAAGCCCATTACGAGCCGGTTCTCCAGTTCCAAATAAGATGAATTAGACCGACTTTTGACCCAAAACCGGCTTAGCCATTGTGAACAGTAACCCAGGTCGGGTCAGGTCGATTCACGGGCCAACCCAGTCCGTTAGATAGCACTAATTTAACTAGTATTGATAATGAAGGGAAAACAAATGCGACCATATTCTACTTCTATAAAAGGGAATAGTTTTTCATTTTTTTATTGTTTTCAAGTATAACATGTATAAATACAACTTCTTATACAAACTTATTCATACAAATTGATATGTTAGTATTATACAATTGTTATATGTTCCCTCTTCCAAAAGTAAAAGAAAATAAATCATATATTATAAGTGACAATAATCTAATATTATTATGTTAGTTTGTGATAGTTTGTATTTATTTTTTTTTGGTTTTACGCACGTATATGTATTATAAAAAACATATATGTAAAATAAATCTGTTAAGTGTTTGACGAATTGTATAAAGTAAAACCTTTTTATAGTGATACTCTATATAAAAATAATTTTTATGTAGTTCTAAAAAAAAATTTCTTAATTTGGGTTAGTTATAAATAAAAATAATTAGTTATATTTTTTTTTAGATTACACCTAATAGAAACTTGTCTCTACATGGTAATAATTATTTTTATATTACAAAAATATATGTTATGTTATATTAAAGAAAATAAAAGATGGAATAAAATATTTTTATAAAATTGTTTAGAATAATAATTTATTTTTAAAAATTGTTACCACATCTTTGAATTTGTGGGTATGAAAATTTTTTGACACAAAACTTTTTGTTGAAACCAAAATATTTATAATTTCTCAACTAGGTTTATAATTTTTTAACACAAAACTTTTTGTATTTTCGTATTATTATCTTCAAGTTTCTCTCATCATTCATCTTGTCTAATTGTAATAATTATTTTTTCTTCAGTTAAAATATACACGACTTCTTGCTAATTTGAATAATTGAGGAAGATATTTGTAACACCCCAATTCACTAAAATTTCAGTAGAATTTTCTCTTATAAATTGGATATTTTCTAAATTTTAAAATCAGTAAATAAAATTTCTAAACATTTTTAAAAGAATATATAATTCCCACAACTTCCTCTCAACATAAAAAAAAATAATCATCATTTACAACTTAAGTATTAATCTGCTCATTTATAATTATACAAGTTACATTTTTCATATTTACACATTCAAAATATAACCAAAAATCGACTAGTTGTAAATCTTTAAATCTACTTCAACTATCTTGTCTCCAACCTTACTCAGAACTTGAAAAGGAATGGTGAATTAATGTCCAGTAAATACTTATATATAATGAAAGTTTTAAAGATGAATAATATATAATTTATTTGTCAAAACTCTAGTGACATTTTAATAAATAATGTATAAAAAATTTTAAGATATAACTTTTATAATAGATTTCATTTCATCAATTTTATACATATTTCTTAGGCATTATTTTCAAAGACTGTCGCCCCAAATTTCACCATTATGAACTTTCATCGAAGAATTTAATGTATGCTTAATTAACCATAATAATAATAATTTATTTTTTTTAATTTAAATCACGAGATATTAATTACATTCATCTCAAATAACACTTTAAACAAACACAACACATACATTAAACTTTCATCGTTAAATTAATGCAAATAAAATTCTCGCGTAAAAATATTTATTTTTGATTCAACAAATAATTAATTGATCAACATGCGTGTATATATATATATATATATATTCAGAAAATTTGTGTGTTTGTGATTTAATTCTTTCATAAAACAAACACCCTTCCTCATAATCCAAACGATCGCTTTATATTTCTGCTGATTTGTTTTCATTATTAAAATCACTTCCTAAATATAATTAACGATAATATTTACTAACTCAAATGATAGCAATTAAATTCTCCACGTACAACACATTTACAATTTATTACTAAGAAATTAGACATAATCCTAAAGATAATAAATTCTTTATTTTTTATTTATAAAAATATTAATCAATAAATATGACAGTGTAATTAGTAATATTATAAAATAATAATAACAAGAAGAATAAACTTAAAAAAACATATATATTATTCAAGGATAGATAATATTAGTAAGACCTAAAATTTGTTATAATTCACATAATGAGCCAAATCTTTAGAAAGTTTAATATATGACCTAATATATTTTTAAATAACTATTTTAACCTATTTCTGTTGAAAAGCAACCAACAAATCCTAACTAATTACAGACTTTCACATTTATGCATATAGTATAGCAAACAAATCCCTATATAATATTTAACACAAAATCATTTCTATTTTAATAATTAAAGCCAAAACACATATACACTTTATCAAAACTTCAATATATATGTATAAAGTAAAATAGGGGAAAAGAAAAACTAAAACTTACAAAAATTAGATTTGCAAACAAATAGAAAGTTTCTTTTTGCTTGAACTTCCAAGGTTAACAGAAATGAAATGGAAATTTTGTTTTATTTTGCATTCATAGTCAAAGAAATTGAAGACATATGAAATGACCATATTTCATTTCTTGCATTCTCAATGTAATAAGCTATCAACATAATCCCATATTTGTCTATATGCATGCCATGTTTTTTTATACACTATGCACTTGTCCTCTTTCAAATTTTCATTGTTTTTCACTAACAATTATAATAATACAACTATTAATCTTATAATATTAACATTCATTTGATTAGTGTAGTGAAATTATTGAATCTAACATAAATGTCCATTCGATTAAACATTAATTTTTGTAATTATATCTCTATTAAATTATAACACTTCTATTAAATTATAACATCTTTATAGTAATAAAATTAGTTTGTTTCTAATATTATGACTTTAAAGAAGTTTTAGTACTTAAAATTGATAATGCAAATGACCAAAATGTATATTATACTTAATATACTTACTTTATATGAGTGTATATATATACGCACATAATATTAATAATTTTTAAGTTATTTATATTTTGAATTTTGAAATTTTAAAGTAATTTATATTGAAAAAATATAATTATTTTTAATTATGTTTTCAATTAGTAAAAAATACAATAAGACAAAAAAAAAAGTGATTTAAAAAAAAAATACAATTATACTCGAATCTCTGTCAACAATTTAGTGGTTGGACGTTGTCTGCTCGTGTTTTTCCAAAACTGCAACTTCAACTCACTCGTCAAAGTCGTCGATAAAGGAATGCAAATTCAAAAATTCTTCTTTTTATTTTATTTATTTATTTGTAAATTCTTTTTCTTGTTTCAAATTTACTTTAAAAATTGTAATAAATTTTGGCGATCAAGACTTTTACTATCATTAAATTTTATAAGTATTTAATGTTCATAAAAGTTTTTTGTGACTAAAAATATTTATAAAAGTGTATTATTAAATTTTAATACTTTTGCATAATTAAAAAAAATCACACATGAGACGCTTTCAAATTTTGGACCCAATCAATCTTTGGACATACAATTAACCAGGACATTGTGAATTTGTACCCAAAAAGAGACGCGAGAGAAATAAAGCTTTGATATCTCCCATGTCTTTTGGTTCAATCAACACTAAAAGTGATTTATCAAATCTCCAAGGGCATCCCGCAAGAGTTCTTCATTCGGTCGTTATTTAAGTTAAAAAGAAATATGAATTTGCTACTGCCAAGATTCTCCATCTTAACCCCATGAATTGGCTTCCACATCTGGAATGGAGGCTGCTTTTAACCCTTCCCGGTTCACCAACTTATTTGATAACACTCTTGCTCCTTGTCCTTACCTGCTCGCTCTAGTGACGTCTGTTATTAGGGTGGTTTCTGCACCATCACTGTCCGAAAGGGAGAGTAACTTATATGGCTTTATTTGACTATATTAAAAATATTTATCAAATTTAATTACCACTACAAATAATTTTTAAAATCAACACATACCTACATACTAATTTAATTAACATTTTAATTAATTTTTCAAAAAAAAAAAAACTCAAAAGAAAAAAAAATTCTGAAGTGCACAAGTATTTTAAGAATAACAATAAACATTTTAATACTTTTTTTTTTTTTTAAAAGTTAAATATTTATATATTTTAACATTTTTTTTCTTGACACTCTTAATTTTTTTTTTAATAATTTAGTCCGATTTTGTATTGCACTAAATAAAAGACAAGATTAAATATAATACAACCTATTTGTATAGTCCATTCATTCTAAAGTTTCAATTTCAATAATTTTAATAAATTTTGAATTAATCAAAAGATAAAATATTCAAAGTTCCATTTTAAAAGGAATATCCATATCCCCAAAATGTTACATTTTGACGCGTTGATCCCTATTCCACGGCACTTCATTAATATCACGTGGACATTTCAACTCACCCAATAAATATAACTCCACGGTCGACACACATCCAAATGACAGAAAAACCCCCGACTTTCTTCGCGGAAATAGTCTTAAAAAGTTGAAAGTCAAATCTCACAACCCACCCGCTCCAATTCATCGCTCTTAATATTAAAACCGAAAAAAAAAAAAAAAAAACGAAGAATTCCTCCGTTAATACGGAAAACAAGAACACAGAAACTGATCACTAACGGCAATAATTGAACACAGAGGAGAAAACACTGAAAAATGTGTGGCATCTTTGCTTACTTGAATTACGGCGTTGACAGAGAGCGCCGTTATATTCTTCAAGTTCTTTTTAACGGTCTCCGCCGCCTCGAGTACCGCGGATACGACTCCGCCGGAATCTCTATCGACGATTCGTCGTCGTCATCCGCATCAGTGGATGGACGTTCTCCGCACGTGTTTCGCCAAGCAGGAAACATCGAATCACTCGTCAAATCCGTTTACGAAGGTGTGCAAATTCGCAAACACTTTTTTTTTTCTCTCTTTTTTTCGGTTTGTTTCGGGTTCTGGTCAGTGTAGTCGGCGTGAACTGGAGGATAACTTGCGAATTCTAGTGTTCGGTTGAATTATTTTTCGACAGGAAGGCAACATTGAGTTTCTTTGCGAATTCGTCTACGAAGTTCCTGCTAATTTTGTTTATTTTCTATACTTGATTGCACATTTTTGGGAGTTTTTTTATTTTTAAGTTTATTACCGTGCGGGTTAGTTTATTCGGGTCGATCCAGTGGTTACTTTTTAGTTTGGAAACGTTGAGTGCTTGTCAGTTCCGTCTACGAAGTTTTTATTTTGTAGAAATTTTGTTTTCCTGGCTTTTTCCGGTTTGGTTTACCGTTTGTTTTGTTCCGGGTTCGGGTAAATGTAGTCGGGTTGGCCGAGATATTGTACTATCAAATGCTGTCTTTCCTTACGTGCTGTGAAAATGCCATAATTGAGTGTATTGCAGCAGAATAACATGCCTTTCTCCATGGTTTATTTCTTTTTACAAAAGAGTAATACTACTTTTACGAACATATTTCCACCTTTTTTATTTGTTTTTTTGTTCTAATTGATGCCACTATTGATATGTTCTTTTATATTAGTTCTCATATTATTGTATTATCTTTATGATTGTGACAAATCAGTCTCCACATTATGTGGGTTGAAAAAGTTGGTAAATAAATTTATAAGGGTGGTAATACTCCATTGAAGAACGTGTGCTGTTTATTGTTGGTGCATTACCGTATGTTTTGAAGTTTTGCTCTTCATTAATGTCATAGGCAGAGCTAATGTCTATTTTGGTATTTTTCAGAGGTTGCTGCCATGGAATTAAATTTGGAGGAGTCATTTTCTGTTCATGCTGGAATAGCGCATACACGGTGGGCAACTCATGGAGAGCCTGCTCCAAGGAATAGTCATCCTCAGACATCTGGTGCCGGGAATGAGTTCTTGGTTGTGCATAATGGGATTATTACAAATTATGAGGTCTGGTTAATAGCAAAATAGTTAATTTATTGTCCAAAAGTTTTTCACACTTAATGCGATAGACATGTCTTCAAATCTGATACATTTTTTTTTTCCAACTAGAGTGATGTGTTGTATGATAGGAATTTTGCTTTCATATTGTGCTTGGCTTTTGAATCGAACTATGTCAAGGAATGTGATTATGTAGTGTCTCTTTTTTCATTTGTATTTTTGTGGAGATATATGATGGCTAGTGTAAGAGGTTAAGCTTTTGTTGTGCAGATATCTGATATAGTTTTAGGTGATTAATTGGATATTACATGAACTTCTTACTCTGCTTCTTATATTAGAAGCGTAGTTTAGATTATATTTAGCAAATAAGAGTGTACTATCTGTTGGCTTCTTTAGAATGTGGGGTGGAATGGCCTAATATGGCTTCCTCTTGCATTACTTTGGTTCCAGGCAAACTTCTATGTTTTTTACTATCCTCTTGTACATAAAATTGGTATTCATTTGATTTCTCTCACTTCTAGCTTGAAAGTCTTAGAACTACATGAATAATGCATGATAGATTTTCTTTTACAGGCCAGTCCCAATTTTTTAAGGAAAAGATAGCAATGCCTGATTTATTTATTTATTATTTTTTAAAAAACTTTACTTACAAAAGTTGTACTTGAAGAAGTATCAAATGGTTATATCATATAGCATCACACTAATTTCTTTCCTATGTTTTTCTCCTTGCTTTCTATGATTGTACAATTCACATTCAACTCTGAGTTGTAGCTAGTCTTGTGGATACCACTAGCTACATTGAACATGATTTTCGTCGCTATACTTTATCTTGCACATTACACATTATATCATGATACATAATTTTCATTTCTATACTTCACAGTATTCCTATTATATGTCAGCTTATGTTGAGACCTTTTTCCTTTGTTTGTCTTCTTCAGGTGTTGAAGGAAACCCTAGTCCGCCATGGTTTTTCCTTTGAATCTGAAACAGACACAGAAGTAATTCCAAAGCTTGCTAAGTTTGTTTTTGACAAAGCAAATGAAGGAGAAGGTAGTTTTATTTCTCAGCGAACTAAAATTTTTTACTGCTTTAAAATTTCTTTGAAGAATCCAATATTTAAGTTTTCCATGTGCAGTTCACAGTATGATTACCAATCTTAATGCCCTTCGAAAAAGGGACCTAAAGTTACTTTTTCTCTAAATTTCTGCAACTTGTCTTGCAATGTGCCTTTCCCTTTTTGCATTTTCAGTTAATGAAAGGTCTATATATTTGCCAGTTACAGTGAAAGTTAGAATTTGGGTTATGATTTTTCTAGGTTACTTGAATAGTTTGAAATAATAGTGGTAATTAACTGCTGAGTGAGGGAAAATTTAAGAAGAAAAAACAAAAAGAGGTAGATTCAAAGAGAAAATGGAAGAATAAGATGAACAAACAACTTAGCATCACTTTGTAACCAAAGTTTACGACTTAGACTGTTGTTATTGAAAATAGGTTCTTTTCTGTAACAGAAACATATCCAAGCAAATCCATTGGATAAAAGTGGCTCGCTTATTTAAGGGGTAGCCCTCAACTTTGATTATAGTGTTTTGCTTTTATTTTCCTTGCCAAGGCATAGTGTATTTTGTGTGATTGGCATGCATCTTTCTGAAATGCTATGCCCACATTCTGTATAAGGTTCAAATCATATTAAGATGACACTAGTTTGGACCATTCCATTTTTTGAGTTGCAGGTGACCAGCCTGTCACATTTAGTCAAGTTGTGGTTGAAGTTATGAGACATCTTGAAGGAGCCTATGCTCTCATTTTTAAAAGTCAGCATTATCCAAATGAGCTGATCGCATGCAAGCGAGGTAGCCCGTTGCTCCTTGGTGTCAAAGTAAGTTACTCATGGTATATGCCATTGTCTAAATTCAAGCCTGCAATAGCATTGGTTCTTCATCATAAGTTGAGATATATGAATTATTATGTTTTGGTGTGGTATCTTTCATTGGGTGCTGTGTTTTTAGCATTGTTCATCCTAGCCTTGTTTAAGTACTCCTTGTTTTCCTTGGACTCTTTTGGATTAAGAACCAGTATATTGTTGATAACTGATTCTTTGTTGACTTTAGTCAAATATTGCTCATCAGAGAATTATTCTGGCGAGCTAATATCTGTAGAAAGCTTGATATAGAAATTAATAATAGGAAGTATTGAGTGATGATGCACTAAATAGTCTTTACAATTTTGCTTCACTTGAGATCTTGAACCAGGAAAACATGGTAACTTCTGCCAATCATTGAGAGAGTGCAACGTTGAACTTGTGATTACTGGTAAAGAAACAGAAGGCTGAAATATTCAATGATTGATTGTATTTTTTTTGAAAACATGTTAGAAGAATTGATGTGCCCAAAATCCTAAAAAAAATTCCATTGGTTCATATAGAATCCATGTCCTAGGCGTATCAAAATAACGTTGTAGTTGAAGCTATTTCTTTTCCTTAAATTTCTTGTTGATGGAATTATAAATTAGGTCTAATCACTTGCTACTGAAGCTTACATCTTTAAAATTAGCTGAATGAACTTGTTCGATCAGAATGAATCTGTGGTATAAGGTATCCTGAGCTAAGGTTGTGAGTTGGAATGTGAAATGCCAGGAGCCGATACCATTCAAACCACCCTTTAACTATTGAGGTTGGAGTATGAGCTCTTTGGGTTGATTCTGTTTCCAAAATCTGAGGTTTGATCTATACTTCAGACATGACAAACTCTTGAAGCTTGTAAATATTTGTAACTAGTTTTGACCTATTACGACTTCTACTTCCGAATATCATCTATTGCATTACGTATGACAGACAGATAACCTAAATTAACCAGATTGTTGTAGTTTGTCTTGCTATTTTGTGTGTCTATGCTAAAAGGCTGACAAAAAAGAAAGTCTAATTTGCTTCTTGCTTTCTGCAGTGTTTGTATAGAAAAGCTAACTAAGTTTTAGGGTATGTTTGTAACTGTTATGGTTCTGCTTAATTTTAGAAGTACAACAACAAACGTGTTTGGTAAACACTCACTTTTATGTGGCAGCTAATGTTACCACCCACCAGCCCACATATGCTTGACAACTAGGGATTCTATTGGACCAGTAGCTGTGGATTAAAAGCCACAACATCTCAATCCCAAACATACCCTTATATTACTTTGATTTATCTATATTGTACAACTGGCTGTTTTGAATCTTTCTATGTACGTGTATATGTATATATAATTCTTAAGTAAGCCTGATATAGTGGATTGTGGCACCATTGGTTGTCTATATTATGCAATGTAAACTTTCCAATGTGCTCCTTTTGTCTAGGTTTAAGAAAGACAATAATAATGAGTTAATTGCATTGGAAGCTTTTCTAGACACAATTATGTTGAGATTGAAGCTTAGTTGAGTAGAATTGGGAGCTTTCCTAGACCCAATTGGAAGCTTTCTAGAAGCATAACCAAGCCGTTCGGGATATATGAAATCTTACATTGTGCTTGCAAAAGTTTTGTGATCTGTTTGTCTTCTTCAGTAAATAAATGCTGCTTTAATCTCAGGAATTAAATGAAGATCTCAGCAATGGATCTGCACTTAATGATGATAAGTTCCTCTCAAAGAATGGGCATCCCAAAGAACTCTTTCTATCAAGTGATGCCAATGCCGTTGTTGAACATACAAAAAAGGTTTTGATGATTGAGGATGGTGAAGTTGTTCATCTTAAGGTACTGTTGTCTATTTGGAGTTGGTTTGTGATTGGTCTTCTGATGTACTGTATGTTCTATATATTAAGTGATTATTTAGTTATTTATTTGTTATTATTATTATTTTTATTATTGTTATTTTTTGGGGTGTGTGGTGAGAGGATGCAGGGGTCTAAATAGAAATCGAAAGAGAATATAACTAGTGTCTGTACTACATAATCTATATATTGAATTAGTGTCCTGACTAATTACAAATGAAGAACCTAAAACAGCCCAAATCACAGAAACGCAAGAACTTCCCCAGAAGCCCCAAAACGGGTTTAGCAATACGATCTATCAAAAATTTAAAGTAAAACAAAGCATATATATTGTGATTTACTATATAAAAATTGTCTTAGAAGAGGAGGGTAGCCTTGAGAGAGAATAGAGAGAAACATAGACCCCTTGGAGAGAGACAATGACCCCCTTAGGTAGAGGAATGGACCCCTAGACTGCCTGGAGAGAATAGCACCTTCCTTTGATATCCATGAAAGCCTGTAATTTTGTTGGATTGATTGCTTATATGTCTCAATAATCTGCTGATACATTAGTAGTTTAAAGGAGGAGCATGGAGGATGATTTTATATGGTTTAATGGGTTTTTTTTTAATACATTGTATGAAATAGGCACTGTGCTTCTCTACCCATTGAGCATGTTAACCATTGAGACTCATCAAGTCTTTAGCTGCGTCTGAGAAAATGCTTGCTTTATTTACTTTGTGTATGGGCAACCTTACATTTTTTTTCTATTTTATTCTAAGATGAAAGCTTTTTAAGTGAGAATCCAACTTTTTGTTGACTGCACCGAAGTAAACCTCCTGAAGCAATGTATAAAGTTTAGTCTGAATGGAAACTCTTTATTTTTATCTTTAACTCTACCTCTATGATGTTTAGTTACTCGCATTACGTGCTAGTTTCTTCGCTTCTAACGTAGATTAATTACTTTAGGATGGAACTGTGTCAATTCTTAAGTTTGATAATGCCAAGGGAAGACATGGTGGTGCCCTTTCTAGACCTGCATCAGTTCAACGTGCATTATCCATTCTTGAGATGGAGGTCGAACAAATAAACAAAGGAAGTTATGAGCACTATATGCAAAAAGAAATTCATGAGCAGCCAGAATCTTTAACAACCACAATGAGGGGGAGACTTATACGTGGAGGTTCTTGCAAAGCCAAGACTGTTCTCTTGGGTGGTTTGAAGGATCACCTTAAAACCATTAGACGAAGCCGACGGATTGTTTTCATTGGTTGTGGTACAAGTTATAATGCTGCTCTAGCTGCAAGACCCATCTTGGAAGAACTATCTGGTAAGTGCTGTTTGATTACAAGTAAAATTTTAGACTTCAAAATTATTGATTATTTTCTTTTGATTGTTTATTCTATATATAACATAGGTATCCCTGTTACGATGGAAGTTGCTAGTGATCTGTTGGATCGGGAAGGTCCTATATACAGAGAAGATACAGCAGTTTTTGTTAGTCAATCTGGAGAAACTGCTGATGCATTACATGCTTTGGAATATGCTTCAGAAAATGGTGCATTATGTGTTGGTATAACAAATACAGTTGGTAGTGCAATAGCCAGGAAAACACACTGTGGTGTTCATATCAATGCTGGCGCTGAGATTGGTGTAGCTAGTACCAAGGTAAAGCTATCGAACTTATAGAATTAATACGACGGTAATTTTTTTAAATTGTTGAAAATTTAAACCCGTCTATTAACAGGCATACACTAGTCAAATAGTTGTGATGGCCATGTTGGCTCTTGCAATTGGAGGTGACATGATATCTAATCAAGCAAGAAGAGAGGCCATAATAGATGGTCTATGCGACCTACCCAGTAAGTTTTGGTTTTCTTCTTTCATTTTCACTGTAATACAGTATTTCAGTGCTTATTTTCTATTACTGAAGTAATTATCTCTGTAATCTTTTGTCTTTGTAGACAAAGTTAGAGAGGTGCTGAAACTTGACAGGGAAATGAAGGATCTTGCAAGACAATTGATTGCTGAGCAATCACTTCTTGTCTTTGGGAGAGGATACAACTATGCAACAGCTTTAGAAGGAGCTCTAAAAGTGAAGGAAGTGGCACTTATGCATAGTGAAGGTATACTTGCTGGTGAAATGAAACACGGTCCCTTAGCATTGGTCGATGAAAGTCTTCCAATTGTTGTAATCGCTACCCGTGATGCTTGCTTCAGGTTTGTTTTTATGTGGTCAGCAGCAAGTTTCATCATTTGAAATTTTTGCTTTCGTTGGTAATATCATCTTTCTCAATTTGGTGACAGCAAGCAGCAGTCAGTTATTCAGCAACTTCACGCTCGCAAAGGGCGCTTAATAGTTATGTGTTCAAAAGGAGATGCTGCATCAGTGTGCCCTGGTGGGTCTTGTCGCGTAATTGAAGTTCCTCAAGTTGAGGACTGTCTTCAACCTGTGATTAATATAGTTCCATTGCAGGTAAATTACCTCAAATTTTGGAATATCTATGTTTGGTACATAATTCAATTCAAAGTTGGCTAGTTACTAATTCTATATTGATGCTGAATAAGTAGATCTTGTTGATAGATCAATAAGTATTGGGTGTGAGCGTTTGTCTTTGGACCATTATGGCCTTTGCCATAATGATTCCCTTGGAGCACTTCTTAGGTTATTAATGTTTAGTGGCTGCAAGAATTTTAATACACACACAAGCTTTTATGTCAATATCTTTCTTAATTCAAATTTTGTAGCTGCTCTAAATTTCAAACAAACTCTAGCGTTTTTACTTCATCATCTTCTTGACAATAAGAGACAATTGAGCATGGCAGGACAATCCTTGTTACTTTTACATTGGCAAAATTTGAAGTTATTATATTTTTCTGGCATTTGCATCTTTCTCCAATGCATCCTGACCTAGTTGCTTTCTGTTTGCAGTTGCTCGCATATCATCTTACCGTTTTACGGGGTTACAATGTAGACCAGCCTCGGAATCTTGCCAAGAGTGTCACAACCCAGTAAAGAAACTTTATTGACAAGCCTCGTGCTCCGGCATTCTTCCTCTTGTATAGAAATAAAAATTCTCACCTTTATTTCAAGAATTTTTGGCATTGAAACCATCTCCAAAATTTGTTAACTTGTATTGCTGAGGTTGTACAACTTAGAAATAGGCAAATACTGATGGAGGTGGAGTGGTTTTTGTGAATGTCAAATTATGTGGTATCAATCTGTGAGACAAATTTTTAGAATGACAAGCAAGAAGTTGAAGTATCTACTTGCATGCATTGTGTGATATATATAGAGTTTTTATTATTCAAATATTAGTAAAAAAGTGAGTATTCCTTTCCCTAAAAGTTAGTGTTAATCATGTGTTTTCCAGAAACACAATAATTCTAATGAGGTTTTAGTTGATAATTCTATCGTTTGCAATACCAAACGACACCCAAAGAAATTAGAATTTAAAAAAAAAAAAAAAAAGAAATTCAGCAACAAATAATGATATTATAATTATTAGGTGAACTGTGTTTTTTATTTTTTTTTGGTTAATTTAAACGGAATGAATGGATGACGAGTCTTATCATTGTTAGTATGTCAAGAGTGGGTTTAATTGTATCCTAAAGTATATTATAAACATCCTTTTACTTTGCATATTTATTTAACAAATTTTAAAATATAATTTTTATTTTACATATTTTTATAAATACAAAAATAAATTTTAATTAAATATAAAGAGATGTTATATATATATATATTATAAATATATTTATCGTATTTAATATTTTTTTAAATAAAAATTTTAAAAACAAAATATATGAGAGTGATTGTAATGGAACTCCTTTAAACTTCTTTTAAAACCTCTTTCTTTATTTATTTCATTAAAATATATTAAAATAAAAAAATTAATTTTAAAAATAATCTTACTTGTCTACTTTTTAAATAAACTTATTATTATTATTATTATTATTTGTCACTGTTTAAACCCATATCAAAAGTGTTTTTATTCTTAGACTATTGGTTAAAATATGTTATTTTTTTTCCTAAATTTTCTATTTTTCAATAAATTCATAATTGTTATTTTTTAGTTATCTTTCAACAAATTGGAAAAACATAACAATTTAAAAAAAAAAGAGTGAGAATTTTATAGAAATTAAATATGCAATTAAAAAAATATATATTATAAATAGAAGTTAAAAATTAATAAAATTATATTAAAATTATTAAAAACGAAGATATACTCATAAAAAGAAAAGAAAATTTATTATATATAGAAGTTAAAAATTAGTAAAAATAATAAATTTTAAATTTTATGATAAGTAAGGTGTAAATAGTATTTAACAAAAAGTAAAATATGCGAGTTTATTATATATATATTTAATATATATTTTTTTAATGTAATTTTATTCAAAATTAAATTTATAAATAAATAAAAAGGGTTTTAAAAGGATTGTAAAGGGTTCCAATAGCATAACTCAATATCTAATCCATCAAAACAGAAAAACAAGTGTTTAATCAAATAATAATAATAATAATAAAAAGATTGTTACTTCAAGTTTAAAATTTGTTATATTTCAAAAGTAATAAATTATCTTGATGTAATGGCATTGGAGCTCGGGTTTTTATATCAAATTTCATAAACTACTAATCATTTTCAAAATTTATAAGGAAGTTTAGGTTGGATAATTATATACAATGTTAGGATATAATTTTTTTTTTTTAGGTAAATTATTATATACAAACTTATGTGAGATAATAATAAATCATTCATTATATTGATTTTATATTTTTATTGATCCTATACTATATGTCGCGTGAGTTTTTATAAATAATTTGTATCTCTAACACTATTGTTATAAATATTGTTATTTTAAATAATAAATTAGATTATGAATATTTTTATGATATTTTTTAAAAATTAAATTATGAGTGTTTAGAATATATTATTGACTGTCAATAAACATGTTTAAAATTTAAAATCTTTGTTTAATAGTAGTTTACTCAATAAATTTTCTTAAATCTTGAACAAAAATATTATATTTTTTTAATTATTATTTTATTTTGTTTTATTTTTAATCTTAAATAAGGTGATAATCATCAATCAATTAAATAGTAAAATAGTGGTGGATCAAATATCTTATGGATGTGACAAATATGACATATTTACATAATACATCTTTTCCTTTTCTAAATTTTAGTAGATTTTTTAAAATTAATTGTGAAGAAATAATTAATATTGTTAGTAGTCCATTCAAAATACAAATAAGGATATTTTTGACATTTTACATCTAATTAACGTTCAAAATTTAGCGGAAAAAAATGGTGGTAAATTTGAGAAGGCATCGTTGATCAATGTATACTTTCTCAAAAAGTGCGTTTCCCTGTAATTAAGACAAACCACAGGGGTTATATTTGACTTTTTGTTTTTAACAAAATATTGAATAAAATTATTTATCAAAGATAATTATAATTTAATTTAATTTAAAAGAAACTATCATAAAATCAAGCCCCCGAACTCAAACAGCTGCTGCCACAAAACCTGCCCAAGCCCACAAGCCGTTCGTCGTTCGCCTCAACAGCCGACGCAGCAAACGAACACCCCAAGCCACATCCTATTAAGCGGCGAACAACGACTGCCTCTCGTATTCGCCCGCACTCCTCAAGCACAAGCTGAGCAACGCAGCTTCTTTTCGAGGTCTGCCGACGCCGCCAAACAACCGCCTCCAGGATCAGCTTCTCTATTTGTAAGTTGCTCTCTGATTAGTTGGTTATTCGTTGATGGGTTTATAGCTAAGAAAAGAAAAATGATGGAGAATTTACAAATTAAAACAAAGAGAAAAAAAGAAGGAACTTGAGTTTTGGCTCCTCTGATTAATTTGAACACGTGTTTAGATTATTTCAAAAATTGATTTCTTTATGACATTGTTATTATTATTATTGAATTTGGTTAAAACCCTTTTGAGCTTGAACGGGGCGAGATATAAAATGGTCCATTTTTTTATTCAAAAGGATTGACTACCTTACATCACATGTAATGTTATTGTACACCTCAAATTTTTAGTTTTGTGTAACATGTTTAAAGTTTTATGTTGTTGATTGAGGGAATGTAATTTTACAATTGATGTAAACATTGCCGAATCCTGCCCAACTGTAACTGATTATACTTTGTTAGCTTAAAGCATTAAATCCATCATAAATAACACTGTTAATCTATCTAGGTGATTATTTTGTTTCATTTTTGTTATCAAATTATTGAAGAAGCTTTGATTCATTTCTCTGTTCAGTTTTAAGAGATAATGGGACGACTGAAATTATTTGACGAGGATGACAATGATGATGTATCGAAGATTGAGATCAATGAAGAGTATGCGAAACGATTAGAGCACAACAAGAAACGTGAAGAACTTCAGAGATATGAGGAGATGAAAAAGAAAGGTCTGATAGAGGAATCGGATGAAGAATCTGATGATGAATCATCAGAGTCGGAAGAAGATAGTGAGATAATGGGGAATAGCAAGAAAGATTTGACATTTATCAACGCACTGTTGTTGGTGAAGAAACAAGACCCTAGTCTTAAAGAGAAAGATATTAAGCTTTTTGAGTCTGAATCTGATGAGAGTGAAGGAGAAGAAGAACAAGAAAGTGAAAAGACGGGAAAGAAGGAGAAAGAAAAAAAGAAAGCAATGTATTTGAAAGATGTGATGGCGAAGCATTTGATTGAGGAGGGGCCTGAGTTTCAAGAACAGAGGGAAGAAGATTTGGGTGAAAAGAAGAAGAAAAAAAAGACTTTCGGTGAGGAGCAAGAGGAGATAAGGAAGGCATTTTTGGATGCTGTTGAAGAAGCTGTGGGAAATGAGGAGGAAGAGGATGGCTTCTTGAAAGAGAAAAAGAAGGAAAATGATGATGAAGAAGATGTTGAAGATGCTGATAATGAAGAGTTTGTGAAGAAATTGGATGAATATTTTGGTAGGGATGCTGAATTGGATGAGAACAATATGTTTTTGAGGGATTTTTTCAAGAATAAGATGTGGATTGATAAGGACAAGAAGGGTAAAGAAGTGGGTATTGATGAGGAGGTGGAAGATCTGTTGAGGGAAGATGAGGATCTTGAGAGGCAAGAACTGTATGAGACTACTTATAGGCACGAGGAGGAGGTGGTAGATAGAGTGATGGGTCACTCAAGGAAAGTGGAGGGGTCTGTGAGGAAGAAGGATAATGCAAGGAAAGAGCAGAGGAAGAGTAGGGAGGAAAGGATGAAAATTGTGGAGATGGAGAGAAAGGAAGAGTTGAAGCATTTGAAGAATTTGAAGAAGAAGGAGATGAAAGAAAGAATGAAAAAGGTTATGGCAATTGCCGGATTTAATGAGGATGAAGATTTGCCATTGAATTTAAAAGATTTGGATGATGAATTTGATCCTGAGGAGTATGATAGGATGATGACGGCAGTGTTTGATGAAAAGTATTATGGTGCTGTGGATGTGGACCCACAATTTGGTCGTGATAGGGATGAAGAAGAGGGTGATATTGATAAACCAGATTTTGACAAAGAGGATGAGTTGCTAGGACTTCCTAAAGGTTGGGATGTGATTGAGTCTGGTGATGGGTTTAAGGCTGCGAGGGAAAGGAGTCTAAAGCATAAGTTAGAAAATGGTGGTGATGGCGATGATGAGGAAGAACAAAGTAGTGATGAAGATATTGACGAGGAAGAACAAAGTGGTGATGATGATGATAAGGAAGAACAAAGAGAGGAAAGAGAGGAACAAAAAGAGGTTTATGAGGAGAGTAAGAGGAAGATGAAGCGTAAAATGTCACTTGTGAGGAGAGCTAAAGAGGAAATGTTGGAGGAATTCTATAAGTTGGATTATGAGGATACAATTGGAGACTTGAAAACAAGGTTTAAGTATGCTAAGGTAAAACCCAATAGATATGGATTGAAGACTGAAGAAGTATTAATGTTGGATGACAAGGATTTGAATCAATATGTTTCCGTAAAGAAGCTTGCTCCTTATAGGGAGAAGGAATGGAAGGTTCTTGATGGTAAGAGATATCAGCAAAAATTGAAGATTAAGGAACTTGTCTGCGGACAAAAATCTGATGACTGGAAGGGTGGTAAGAGGAAGAGGTACAAGGATGATGCTGAAAAATCAGCTTTAGAGAGAGGTGCCAAGGGGGATGAGAAGGCACAGCAGGAGGAGCCAAATGCTGATATAGGTAATTTGTCCAAGCGAGCCAAGACAAGGAGGCGGCAAGCAAAACCTAAGCTCTCTCACTCAAGGCTTGTTGCATATGGGAAGATCTCTTCTAAAGCAAAGAGTAAGCACTGAACAGCAGCAGTGATTCAGACAAACACAGTGGAGGAGGTAATTATATACACTAACTTTGAAATTTAATAACTAATATTTAATGTTTTGTTCTTTGCAGTTTGTTTGCCTAGTGATACATCTGCATTCCATGATACTGGAAACGATAGAAAGAAAACTTTTTAAAATAACAGAAAGAAAATATTTTAAAGACAATATAAAGAAAACTTTTTACTTTGATAGGGAGTTAGAATCTTATGATGTGGTTGACATTGTTCCAATGTTTTTATTTATTTATTTTTACTTCTTTAATTCTTGCATATCTTTAGCCAAAAACTTACGTTCCTAGTAGACTTTTTGACATAGCATGTTCTCATTACCTATTATGTCTCTGAAAGTGCTTTCTACCGCCTTGTACTTTTTGCTGGTCTGACAAAAAGTCAAGATCAAGTACTGATTTGGTGTAATTTAGTATTCTTTGTGTATATACATTATTAAATCATTTATGTTTATCATATATAGTTTATGTTCTAAGTATAATAATTTATGACATAGACTATATTATATGCTTTCTTTCAAAAGAATTAAAAAAAATTGAAGCTTGAATTCAAGCTCAAGTTTTGCTCAAATTGGCTTGATAACCTCACAAAGCCAGTTTGAGTCAAGCTTGAGCTTGTCTTAATATATTTGCATGGAGCTTGGTGGAATTTGAGTAGAGCTCAACTCAGATAGCGCAGTTTTGGGCTCAGTTCTCTTATTTGCAGTTCTATTTTAAGAAGTCCGAGAAATCCGAGGTTTCATCTGAATTATAAATTTATTCATTTATCGAAAATCATAAACCTGTCTCTCTTGTTATCATGAAAATTGGCAATTAACATGTATTACATTGAGTTTATTTTCTTTGAAAAGATTATGAATATATATGGCCTTTCTTTCGGATGTAAAATTGGCATCTATAAACATATTCCATGAAAATCTTTTTCTTATTACATTTAGAGAATAATATTTCCCCTAAATGCATAATATAGCAAAACATCACATAAATGAAGATTCACTTCTTATTAAATTCATCATATTTGCAGATGTTTCTTTCAGATGGTTCATATTGCTATTTGAAAGCTCTCGCAGTTTAAAGTTCTTTGTGAGTTTCATTAATTTCTATTTCTTACATGAACATAATTTATTATGGAGTCCCTTAATGTCTTTAGACTTATACGGTTAAGCCTTATCCTTTTCTCTTCTACATACAAGAGACGAGGAAAATGAAAAAGAAAGAAAAAAAAAAAAAAAGCAAGAGCATTTACCAAAGTCGGGAGTGTAGATACTCGTATTTGTTCTCAACTTTGGTCTTGTCTAGAATATTTACTGTATGTTCTGTGGCATGAATGGTATTCTCAGAAAATGGCTGATATTTCTGTTTGAATTGCACAGGTCATATTTAATATCTATCAGATACAGAGGACTGCAAACGTGCAAAAGAGGCGAGAGACCAAGGAATGAAAATTTTGGATGAGTAAAGATTAAGAGTTGAAAACTGTCTTTTTTTTGCCATTTATGAAACCAAACCTTTTTTTTTTTTTTTGATTCTCATAATTTAGGTCCTAGTTTAGCTACGAATGAAAATTTTGATTTGCTTGCATTGTTTGTGTTGCTGAAGGTGTACTATCGTTGTTATTGTTATTATTGTTGTTGAATTAAATCTATACGGACAATTTTTGTGTAATTTATTGAAAAAAGTAGAGGAGAGTTTTAATGAATATTTTAGTTGAGACACAAATTTATGATTCTGTGAATTCTGTGGTGTTAAATTTTGAAAAGCTTTGTGGGTGTTACAGGTATTGTCTCGGGATGACAATTTTACCGTCAAACTCTCTAGTACCTGATTTTAATAGATGAGTTTGATATGTTTTTAAGTGGGTTTGAAAAAAAATTTTAGTGGGTTAAGTATGGGTATAGATACCGATAAATATTTATGGGTATTCGTTACGGATATTTATAAATATTTAATTTTTTAAATATATATATTTTTCTAACGAAAATATCAAAATGGCATCGTTTTAATGTTGGTATAATATCAAAACGGCATCATTTTGATAATATAGTTATAGAACCCTAAATTTGGGAGTGTTTTTGAAAATTCTCACTCTTCCTTGTTCAATTAATTC
>JAXCLQ010000006.1:10945165-10983751 GCA_035584115.1 Cedrela odorata | reverse complement strand
TGTCAAATATAAATGAGTATAGTTGAATAATATCGTGTATAATTGAATAATTAGTTGTCAAATATAAATGAATAGTTGAATAGTATTTATCTCCACGCTTTGTGGGGCTGCCCTCAAAACAAATAAGTATGGTAATCGTTTGTCTCGAGACGTACTAGTAGATGTTTTTGTTCTCAAGAGATCTTTCTATGGCCATTGCTATCGATAATTTGAATTAGCAAGCTGACTTCCAGGGCTTTAGTTTGGGATATGAAGATGTTCATCTAGAGAGAGTGGCAGGTGAATATTTAGTATTCTTTCTGCGAACTCAACCGATGCGCTAATTAGCTTATAAAATATAGTTTTAAGAATGGTTTGAGATATATTAAATTTGATTATTTGCAAGGCCTTCTAAATTATTTGGTGAATTCTGATCAAAGAGACTTGTTTGTCCTCTCACCCTTGTATTTTTTGAACTTTAGTTTCCTTAATAAAAAAAAGAATAGTATTATTTATTATCTAATTATTAATTGTCAAGTATAAATACTTAAATAATTGGTAAACATTAATTGTTAAGTTAAAAATAATTATAAATTAGATAAAAAAGTATAACAATTACATACATATTTTAAACTTGTCATGATTGTTTTAAATCAAAAGACAATACTAAAAATATTTAAAAAGAATATTTTTTCAAATATTATCATATGTTTCTTCTTTAAATTTGATTTGTTTTTGATAAAAATATGTAAATTGAATGTAAAACAGTAAACTCTTCATGGTACAAAACATAGTTTTGAATAAAATTAGAAATAATATTTAATAACTTTTTTTTTTTATACATTATAGGTTAGTACAATTTATTTTATTAAAAACAATCCAAAAACAATATATAAGGAGTCTTCTTGCGCCACTCTGAGTAATTGGAGAGAATTTAGATTTAAATTTATAAGGGATAAGATCATTTGAGCCCTTTATATATTTATTTTTATATATTTTTACAAATAAGTATATAATTATTTCATTTGTGATATACACACATATCATCTGGAAGTTGTAAAAGAAAATAAAAATAAAAATAAAAACAAAAATAAAAATGATTCAAAATTGGTGTGTCAATTGTCGATTGATTAGTTGCCGATAAGTGGTGATTGATTGGTTGAGAGTTTATAGCTAACAAAGTGATTGCAAGTAAAATAACAATAATAACAAATGAAAATGAAAAAAATAAAAAAAAAAATTGTAGTCATTAGTGTCCAAAATTAAATAACAAATAAGTATACAAAGGAGTTTATGTATATACTTATTTGTTAAACAATATCAAAGTAGGGAACGGTACGTAATTTACCATTTATATAATATATTATTTTAAAACTCCACTAATAAATATTTAATAAAATTAAATATTATATTTTTAGTCTTTTTATTATCTTAAAAAAATATCTTTTTTTTTAAAAATAAACTCATTATGTGTATTATATTAAAAAAATAAATAACACATATTATAAATAAATAAAAAAAAAACAACATTTTTTTGGGTCTTTTTTTATAGAATTATCCGTAACAGTAGCGACAAGTGACAGAGTCTCGACGCTTGCAGTTTCTAAATTTGGTAAATCCCAAACCAGACACGTGTCCAGTTCTCAAAGCGAGTACAGAACTTTCCAAACACACACTTCAGTCATTGGTTTCATCGAACCTAGAACCAAAACCACTTCCAGAGCTTTGCTTCCGTCGTCTCCTCTCTCTGAATCTAAGCTCCTGCTTTCCCCCTTCTTCCAACTAAGCTCTTATCTCTGACGGAATTCCCTGTTCTCTCTTTCTCTCTCTCTCTCTCTCTCTCTAAAACTCTTTTCATTTTGCTTTCCAACCCTAAAACTCTCTGTAATTTTGTAATTTGTTTTTTCTCTCAATAATAATGGCTTCCGCTTCTCTGTCCACCGCTACTGCTTCAGCTTCTTCTTTCTTCCATGTATCGAAAAACTCCTCCAGTTTGACCCCTTTTTACCGTAATGCCACTGTCTCTTTTCGCCTCTCTTCCAACCCCAAGCTCAGGTTCTTCGCTAAGGTAAGGACACTTCAAAGAAGCTTCAATTTCTTGTCTCTTTTGAAAATTGGAGGTTATTTTGGGAAATGCAAGTTTAGATTCGTGATTTTATTGTAATGTCTCTGCCTGTTATAGAATGAATGAGTGTTATGCTGTTTTGTGTTCGGGGATGAGAATTGAAAACTTATAACTTGGTGGAATCAGTTTGCTGAAATAATTTATGTTTTTTCTTTCAAATATATATATATATATTATGTGTCGAAAATATTTTACATTTCAAGATACTTTTGATTGACAGTTGTGAGGACTTTTGTGGAAAGCACTTTGAGAAAGCGCTTTTGGAAAAAACACTTATCCATTGCTTTTTCCATATCTAAAAGCTGCACCTATCTAGTGCTTCTCTAGATAGAACTGCAGAAGTTTTCTGATACTGAAAATTATACGTTTAGGAAAGAACAGAACTCATATCAAGTACTTTTCTGGAAAGTAAAACTATATTTTAGCTTCCAAAAAGTACTTTTGTTTATTTTAGATAACCACTAGAAGATATATGCAAAAGTAATGCTTGTGATTAAGTGATCTATGTAGGCTTTGTAGGAGCAACAATATGCAAAGGTGTGAAGTATAAATTTCAAGACTTATTTGTCAATTTCCGTTCTTGGAATCAATGTATGTGGCTGGTTTTTTCACTTATAAGGACAAGAAATGTTTAGTTTCTTTACATTGTGCTTGATGTGAATCTGAAGAACTTGATTAGTGTGTTGTTTGTTGGAGTTTGTAATGATAGTCAGTTATCCCTTTTTCTTCTGTTTTGAAAACCTGTTCTGAAATTGTGAGCTTTGATTTCTGAGACATGATCGAGTTTATCAGCATTATGAATCTTGATAGTGGGGGATTAGCATGTTACATGTGTCAGAGTTTCGAATGTGTTTTACTGCCTGAGCCTCCTATGCAGATTATATAAATGCTGCATTTACATTATAAGGTGAAGTGCGAAGTCCTCAGAAAATGATAAGGAAACTGTCTGAAATGTTTCCAAAGAGAATAAAATGAAAATGGGTTTGGTCCTACAGATTTGGTTACTAGTACCAACCAAACTGAAGTTGGAAGATTAGTAGAGAGTTCTCTTGACGAACAATTTGGTTGATTTTATTTACCGTTAACCACATGCAAATTAGAATGCTAACTAGAACTGAGCTTATGTTTACTTTTGATATGTCATAATGGAAAACTGAAACTGTAGTGCATATTCAGAGTTCCCAGCCTAGTTGGAAATGCTCCACTGTGGCGAAAGCACAATTGAATGAGGTAAGATTCTTCCAATTGTTTTCTTTAGAGGATCTATTTTCAAAATTTAGTTCCTTCCTGGACTCTCTTTTGGGATCATCTGTTGCCTTCAAGGTTGCTGTCAGTGGATCATCAAATGCTTCAGCTACAACTCCATCCAAATCAGAAAAACCAGCAGCAGAAGCGAAGGATATGAAGCCACCAAATGAGCCTTCTACATCAGTGTTGGCGTCAGAGAAATCGATTTCTGAGTTCATATCCCAAGTTTCAAGTCTTGTCAAGTGAGCTAGCTAAATCTTGCTTGTTTATACCATCCTTCATTACATAAGTGCATGATTCAAACTTCTATGTTCTATATGCATTTTCAGGCTTGTTGATTCCAGGGATATAGTGGAGTTGCAGTTGAAACAACTGGGCTGTGAACTAATAATTCGGAAAAAAGAGGCCTTGCCTCAACCTCCAGCTCCTGCCCCGATGGTTATGATGCACTCGCCCTCTCCTCCGCCTGTCATGCCACCAACCCCACCTGCACCTGTGCCAACATCTTCTGCACCTCATACTTCTCCAGCACCATCCGCATCACCTTCTCCATCTGTTGGAAAATCGGCTAAGTCATCACTTCCACCTCTTAAATGTCCCATGGCAGGTACATTTTACCGGAGTGCTGCACCCGGCGAACTGCCATTTGTAAAGGTGAGTCATTTCTACTGAGTAATTTTTTGTATTCAATAAATGGTATCATTACCAATATTGTGTCATTTTAGCTGCAGCACATGTTTTCTTAACAGAAAGGCTTTTCGTAGGTTGGAGACAAAGTACAGAAGGGACAGGTCTTATGCATCATTGAGGCCATGAAATTGATGAATGAAATAGAAGTAAGTATCATGTCTCTTTCACATTAAATTTCATTTGGTTTAGATTACAAATATAAACAGTTGTGGAAGGATTTAATTCTATGTTCATTGCAAATTAGGTTTTATAATCTGGTGAAGCAATAGATGGAAAGGATTGGCAGTTCTAATGGTTGAAGAATTGAAGAAAAAATCATAAATAAGAGGAAATAGAGAAGATTTACCATTCTTCTGATCTTCTTCAAAATAAGTTTTAATTTGGACCCTGATTGGTATATCCATGCATCACCTCATGAAAGAAGATTGTTATACATATTTTCTTGTAGAATTACATTATGTCAACTTTTTGAGTTGAAGAATACCAATGGCTTTCTTCAATGGGAGTAGAAATCATCCAGTTTGGATGTAGATTACTGGGTGGTCCCTTGCTAGTAGGCATTTAAACTCTTGATTGACCAACCACGTCATAAATTAAAAAAAAAATCAAATTTGCATACCATTGATATCTGATATTCTCCTGCAGTTTCTATTTGTGTGAGCAAATTTACTTGCTCAGTTCTAGGTGTATATTTAAAGTGATTTTTTTTTTTAATGGTCAGCATTTACCTATAGCTTATTGTCTTTTTCTGATACTTTCAATGCTGAAGTTATTCTGTGACTTTTGTTTGATTAATTCTCAAATTGGTAATGCACTTGAACTTCTTTCCACTATGCTATGTCTGCTTCAGCAACCGAGTTTAGAAAGTTTGT
The DNA here is from genome assembly GCA_035584115.1 of Cedrela odorata. Taxonomy (NCBI): domain Eukaryota; kingdom Viridiplantae; phylum Streptophyta; class Magnoliopsida; order Sapindales; family Meliaceae; genus Cedrela; species Cedrela odorata. The sequence continues at coordinate 10,978,837 of JAXCLQ010000006.1, read as the reverse complement.
TCTTCAAGTATCTTATGTATCTAAAATGCGTTACTTTCTTCAGGCTGATCAATCAGGAACCATAGTTGAGGTCATTGCCGAAGATGGAAAGCCTGTTAGCATTGATACAGTGAGTTTCCTTACTCAACTCGCTTGATAATCAAATCATTGTCGTGGCATAAATGCATTATAAGTAATAATCACTTGCTTCATTGCTCTCTTTACAGCCTCTCTTCTTGATCGAACCCTAGAGTTATCAAATCAACAGGTGTATGGATTGAGTAAAGATCAAAAGGAAGGTGCAGTTCTTGATGATGCTTTTGAGTTGCGGCGATGGTTTGTTGTTGTGGTAATATGTTTTTGCTTGGTATGAGCTGGTAGATAGAGATATGATATTAACTTTATTTAATCCTTTATTTACTTTGTTGGTCAATAATTGATTTTTTTTTATACCTAATTTTGGTTTATTTTCATACTTGTTTAATAAACTTAATAAATTATTTCAAATGGAGATATGTAGAGTAGCTTGATTATGACATTTGAAAATCCACACCATGGCTAAGTCAGAATGTTTATCTAATATTGATAGACTAGGTTTATCAATTCCATCAATGCAAGAATATTGTTATATGATCTATGTGTGCGAATATGGACACACATTTAGGTGTTTGTTTTTGATAAGATATTTCGTGAATTTATAAGAACTATGAACTCTTTTCATGAAATATTTTCTCATCCGTCCGCATCTTTTGATAGAACTCCACGATTGCACTGTGATTGTATTTTTAGGATTTGTTTGGAATTAAAATGTTGTGAAATCACTAAATGAAAAATATAAGTTTGGGGGACTCCGTGATAAATGTTAGCATTCAAGCAAAAGGAAGCTTTTAGGTAACACTTCACCATCAAAGAATGAATTGTGTTTTCAAATTTGAATAGATGTACAATTAGTAAGATTGCGTCTGCATCCCAAGATAGTCTTATTAGGTGGGACGGTTTTAATCAGTCACGTATTTCAAAATACCTCTTGTTATTATAGTTCCCTATGATGATTGATTAAATTTTAAAAAAAATGTATACAGAAATATGATATGGATATATAGTGGTAACATAATATGTGCGTTTTATTTAAAATTTGTGCTCTAATATCTTAAATGCACTTAGTAATATGCATCTTAAAATTTAATGTAATTATCTAATTAAGAAAGAGGAGTGTTCTCTTGACAATAACAAATACCTTTAGCGGAAATAGAACCAACATAAAATATATATATATATATATATTTATGGATTTTTAATTGCTACTTGATAGATATAAAACATGTTACATCTATTTTGCATACTGCATATAATATGTTGTGCAATGATTTTATTTATTTTATTTTTTTGCTTGCTTGTAGCAATTAAGTAAAATTAACAACAAAGATTTCATTGAACATGTTTCCATCTTTGTCAAAAGTAAAAATCAGAACTTAAAAAATAAATGGGTTTTGAAAGAATCCAAATTTAATTATCTTACTTTTGCAAAGGAAATGAATAAAGAAAAGGCAAAACAATTTTTTTAGAAAAATGAAAAGAAAATAAAAAAAAAGAATTTGCTTTGTTTTAATGTTTGTAATAAAATTAATAATTCAATGCACTTGAAATTACATTAAATTATAGAGCAATAAAGAGGTGGGAAAACAGATATAAAGAATCAAAAGTTGATCTGATTATAAAAAAAGTTGAACGTATTATAATGTCCACAGAGGGACGTAAACGCTGACCAGATAGTATTGTACATCGTATATGCTAATTATTTTAATACCATTAAATACCTACTAAGTTTTAATGGATACCAATCTCGCCAAATGTCCATCCAGTAAGCCGATGCCGTTTGCGCTTAAGTTTTAAAATTTTAATACTACAATAAAATTTATGTACTATAAAGATACAAGAAGATATCATTAGTCAACTTAATATGTTAGGTTTTCAACTTCAAACACAATCAAGAATGTTGCTTGAACAAGAACAAACAAGAATCAATCAAGTGAAAAACACAAAAACAATGAATCAAACACACACAGAATAATATACGTGCTTCGACAATATGGCTACGTCCACGAAATAAGCACAGAGAATAGCTCTTATTCAAGAAAATGAAGATTACAGCATTACAGAGGAAACATCAAGCTTTCTAATGTGTACTCATTGCAAGAATGAAATCTTATATACTTAGAAAACTGCCCACGAAGATGACTTAAAACTCAGCTCATTGCCCTCTGTTTTGCCAGCCTGTAAACCCAGAACTAACTAAATAGCACATAACAGACTTAACCAAATTTTAATCCACGTCAGCACGATGGTAAGTGCACCTTAGTTAGCTTCTAAAGACACCACAATGCTTACAAATCTCCACCTTGTCTGCAAGAAGCTCACTTTTCGTGCATGTCCAACTTCATCACCCGGATCAAAATTCACCAACATTTGCTAAGCTTAGACACAAGCTAAACTTAGCAATTGAAAGAACCTTAGTAAGCATATCTTCAGGATTCACATATGTGTGAATCTTTTCCAGCAAAACATAACCTTTTTCAATATCATCTCTAATGAAATAGTTTCCTACATCTATGTGCTTTGTTCTTTCATGATAGACTTGATTCCTTGAGAGATGAATGGCACTTTGGTTGTCACAGAAGATGGTTACAACATGGTCATCTGTTGCTGTTGCTGCTATAAATTCAGTTTCAATTGAAGATAAAGCCACTGTTGGCTGCAAACTGATTTTCACTGATCATACACTGATTCAAAGTGAACAATGACCTAGTTATAGACCTTGCCACCTTCATGTTTGTGTTTTCCATAAAACAAGCCAGAATTAATTGTACCTCTAAGGTATTTGAGTATCCATTTAACAACAATCGAGTACTGGTTACCAAGATTACTCATGTTCATGCTAACAAAAGATTACTCATGTATATGCTAACAACACTAATTGCAAAAGTCAAATTAGGCTTGGAACACACCATTGCATATATTAGACTGCCAACAACATGAGCACATGGTACCTTTCCTATTTGTGACTTCTCATCTTTTGTAGATGGTGATTGTAGTGCTGAGAATTTGAAATGTCTTGCTAAGGGAGTTTACACTGGCTTGCATTTATCCATTTGGAACCTATGTAATACTTTCTTGATTTAAGCTTTCTGATTTAGAAACAAAAGCTTTTCATCCAATCTCCTTAGAGTTTTCATATCAAGTTGTTGGAGATATACTTTAGAACCAATCGTGTTATATGGTTCATAGATATCATTTCTTATATATAATTATATATCTGTATTTAATTGTAAAATTGTTTACTATTAATAAAATGACATTTATAACATTTTGCATTTACAGTTGTTTAGTAATAAATAATATAGAATGAGATTCCATGATGTATTATGATGTCAATATTCTATCTGCAAAGAGTTGTAGATATGTATATAGAGTCTTTGATTTGTATATATCCGAATCTGTTCTTGATTGAGGTAATATAATATGGGAGTATGACATTACATTACTGGTATGTTTGATATTGCTAAGGATTAGTATTGGATGCTAATAGTTAGGTGGCGAGCTTCATATTACAAGAGTATAAACATAGGTGATACGTTGAAAAACGGGACTAAACGTAATGAATTACGTCAGTGATTATCCACAATCAATGATACGTCACACAGTTGTACTAGTGTACCACTAGTTCTTTGACCTGAAGTGTCACTGCTGCTATTTGAGCTGAGGCACATTGTTTACTGTGTATATTACACTAGGCTAGCCACACTTGGTGAAAGAAGTTTGCTGGCAATGTGTTCTTAGTGTATGAAGATAGGTGATGACCAAGATGAAATCTACTAACTCATATATTGGAGCTTAAAATCATAGGTAGAGATGTCATACATGGGAATGAAATATCTGGTCAAAGTACGTGTTTTCAAAAATGTATTTTCGGATACACGAATCCTATATATGATTTAAGTTCTTGTTCCTTTGATTGAGTTAGGTGATTGAGTTAGGAGTTTGACTATTCTATGACCCGCACTTGATCGGAAGTCGACAGTAGAAAAACTTTACTACATGTATGTACGATTATATGAGTTTATCTTAAATATTGATTCATTCGTGTTTGGGGATTGTGACATCTTACTAGAGGTTGCTCATAATCATTAGAAACTTTAGGTTGCTCATGATCATTAGAAACTTTAGTTATAAAAAATTATACCGAAGTGATGCGAAAGGGTTCATATCTGCTCATGTTCAGCTCACAGTAAACCTAGGTGGTCACACATATAATCGGTTACTTGATGATAATGATGATTATTGCCATGAACAATTATTGTTAAGTTAGTTAATAATATTATTACAATACTTTGATCGGAAGACAATTTACTTCTTTATTATAAAGAATTAATTTTTTGGCTAAGACGTGCTAGCATATGTACACGTGGGAAATATTTTGGTAATAATTCAGATTATATAAATATGATTTACAGATATATGAAAACTTGGAAAAGATATTTTGTTAAAAGGTTATTAATAAATGATTTATTTATTAATAATTAAATAATTATTATTTGATCAAATAGATATTTAGTTGACAAATAACACCATGTGATGTTACTAAGTGTCAAATTCTTGATTAGATTTTGATCATTCATTTTAAATCAATGACTAAAATTAATTATTTAATTATGATTAAAGAAAAACAAAAATAAAAAGTATCTTTTGCAATTAATATTTGAAAGTCAAATATTATAAGAGAGTGATGATTACAATTTATTATATATATATATATATGATATATTATTAAAATGTAATCATTACATTTTATTTATATTGTATAAATAAAATAACTATCTCTCTCTTCACTCTCTTTCTCTCACCTTAAGCATAAACATATATTAATGTGATTAATATAAAATATGCTTAATATTTATTTCATTTAATGAGTTAATGAAATTGAAATGGATTTTGGAATCCATGGGTGAGAGCTTTCCACTTATAAGCATTCTATTGTTTTGAATAAAATGAGCGGATGGTAAAACAAGGGGTACATTGGTTTTGAAACACAATCTTGGATTTTCAATTTGTGAATTGAAAACTCTAATCAGTGTCCTTCTTCTTCTTCTTCCTTTGCCAAGAACTCCATTGTTAAATGGGATGGGGATTTTGTTTTGAACAAAATCCATAAGAAAGAAAGAAGAGAAGAGACAAAGAAAAGAAGAAGATGAAAAAGATGAAAGAGATTTCATGAGTTTCTTTTTCTTCCAAAAGAATAAGTGAAAGTTTTCTAAGAGTAGAAAACTTATTTTAAGTTTCTAAACACGAATCCAAGTAATAAAAACCTGTCGTAATCAACCCAGTGTGTGTGACATGCCTCAAAGCCCACTGGAATTGCAAGAAGAGCTTGTTCTCGAGATCGACATTAAAGCATGTGTACTTTATTTATGTCGATCCTTTGTTTAAATTGTTTAAATTTTAAAATATACATATATACATGTCTATGATCCTTGGGGAACCTTTGCGCAAGGTCCGTATGATAGACGTGGCTCCCCCTTTCTCCCTTCCGCATCGGCAATAGCACGTTCAAGAACTGATCCCGCTCGTTGTGCTTTTGTTGGCATGCCGATCATTTTGTTCACAAGTATCCTCTTTGCATCACCCAAGTCCTTCATTTCAAATTCCATACTGAGCAAAGTCTTCAATTTTTCAATATCACTTCTTCTTACATGCTATAAGTATGTCATCAACATATAACAGAAGATATATCACTCTACCTTGATTTAGAAGCTAGTAATACACACAACTATCATATTGGATTTTTGAATATCCATATGTTGTCATAAATTCATTAAACCTCCTATACCATTGCTTAGGAGATTGTTTCAAGCCACAAAGAGACTTTTCAAGAAGACTTACACGGTCTTCTTTACTTGTATCCTTAAAGCTTTCATGTAGTTCCATGAGTATCGGGTTATCAAGCTTGCCGTGAGGAAACACAATTTTGACATCCATTTGATCCAATTCTAGATTTAGGACAACAACCATAGCTAACAAAACCACCACAAGTGAAAAGCTTCATTGAAATCTACCCCTTGCTTGTGTGAGAAACCCCTAGCTACCAGCCTTGGTTTGTATACGACTGAATCAATCCTTGAGATGCCTTCTTTCTTCTTGAAAATCCACTTCCATCTAATAACCTTCCTTTGCATTTGGTTTAGGAACCAGCTTCCATGTATGATTCTTACTCAAAGAATCCATTTCATCAATTATAGTATTCTTCCACAACATTCCATCTTTGCTCTTTATAGCTTCATATATTCTTACTATAAATATTGTACAGACTACTGTACAAACAAATACTTAAGTATGCATATGAGACGCATATCTCTGGCCCTGACTTTTTACATGGAACAATCTTTGTAACAAGGAAGACATTTGTCACAAGCAACACCTAGTAATTATAGACTTATAACGTGAAATATAAAATATGTAATATTTTAGTCACTATCATACAAGGACGTATTCATATTCTTTTTAACAAGGTTAAATTTAATTTTTAAATAATTTTTGTCAGTAAATTTTTAATACTTTTTTAAAGAATCTTGACAATCAAACCAAATATTATTAAGAAACAAATTATAAGAACAACAAATTATTTTGTTAAAATATATATTATAGGTCGAAAAAATTGGTACATATACAAAAATAAAATATAATCACAGTGATGATATATTTCAAAAAACTAATATAAAAAAGATATTGTCCCACATAAAATACAAGTTATTATAAATAAAACTTAAATTAATCAATTATTATTAGATCCAAAATGAAATAAAATATACATAACATAAATGTATAGAAAAAATATTAACAAAGTTTTATCTGATTTAAAAATTTGTACTGAAATAGAGAGATATTGAAAGCATTGAATTTTTGTGTGAATATAATATTTGTTTACAATATTTGTTTCTTTAATAAATATGGTATATTTGAACAAATTATTAATAAAAAATATTAAATAAGGGTTGAAAAGATTTGTACTAATTATATCTACTGTTACATATTCATATATGTATAAGGAAATATTTTTTTTTTATTTAAAATAAAGATATGATTTTGCTTATATGAATTTTTTTGAGTAATAATATTTATACTTACAAAATTTTAAATTGTTTGAATAAAGAATATAATTTATATATTTGAATGAAAAAAATAAAGTATATATTGACATAGATGTTATAAAAACTTAAGGATCTAAATATTATTATAGCAACATATTAATTATTTTTCACCAAAGTTGGCCGGGCTACAGCCTACCCAGCAAGTATATAATCTACAATATGAGTTATATATATTTTATAGCATTTTTTTTAACAAGTTATTAAATAACTACATTTTATAATGTTTCATTTCTTTTGATTATAAAATAAAAGATAAAATCTACTAAAATCTCGGTATTAAAAACTTCTTAATTTATAATTTTAAATTTAAAATGTTATTTTGGTGAGAATTTTAAAATCTGCTAATTTTATAATTAATTAACCCATTTTAACAACACCTTTTGTAGATAAGGTTTCTTTTAATAGAAAGATAATTGTATATTTATATTAATTAATTTTATTTTGTTATACAAAATTTTCCCATATTAGAGTTTTTTCCATTGATTATATTTAATGTGCCATATATAAACTGGCATATTACAAGTTTTCTTATGTTAAAAATGATACAATTTTTCTTCTTCCCTGTTTTGAATTTGAAGCCGCGACACAAATTTTGAGGGAGTTTTTTTTTTTTTTTTTCAAAATGACCTAGTTTTAGGGCTCATTTATAGTTATACCCAACTTAGATTTTTCTTATATATTTTGCTGAAAATGTGTCTCTTAGACAAAAATGCCCGACCTCTTGTTTTTCTCTCCACTACAAACTCAGTACAAAAAGTTTACAAAGCAATCTCAATCCTTCACAAACCCAAACCCTAGTTGTTTTTGACCTAGAATCTCAAACCCTATCTTAGAGTTGTTATTGAACTCGAATACCAATCTCTATTTTAGAGTTAATGTTGAACTAGCCTTGGGTATAACTATAACACCTTGATCTTGGGAGATCGACACCTAACAATCGCATGGTACTTCAAGAGTCGCCCCATTAACTTGAAACGTCCCCAAGAGTTTGTAAGGTTAGTTAAAATTATTTTCATTACTTATTTATGTGTTCAACCACACATTCTATTTGTTCAAATCACATCATTAATTAAAATATTCATCAAGTTTATCTTTAAAATTCTAAATCCTAAATATCTTACAATAATATCCTTCAAAAATAAAATAAATTCTCAAAGTATAATATAAAATTTCAACATACAAATTTTGATAAGTTATCAGTGAACTCAATTAAAGAATAAAGTGAACCAAGAGAATCCTACCTGAAAAGCTATGGTTTTCTATAGGTCACACCATGTCTAAATATTTGCGCACTTCACATGCTTAGAACTGAAGAGTGAGGAGGAATAAATATATAATATTTAGTGAGTGAACTAGCAAAACATAAAGTTTATGTAAAATATCCTAGGATGTTATAATTATTTGACCATGTCATTTATGTAAAGGGAAAATTTTATATAACATAAAATTCATACCTGTAGATTTTTTTTTTGTAACACAATTCTGGGCTAGCCTCTTTTCTAAGGTATTACCCTGGCTTGGGAGAACACCCGATATCACTAGTGATTTCTTTTTAATAATACAATTAATGGGGAAATCATATTTTTAACGAAAATCTTTTAACATCAATTTACGTTTTATTTAACAAAACTAATTTATAAGAATATTTTTTTTAATAAAATTATTTGCTCGAATCACTGGTATTGGCCCAAGTAGTCACGTGATGATGCTTGTGACTGTCCTTGCAATACCTGATCTAAGACTATGTCAATTTGTAATAAATATATCAATACAAAATATATTGAGGGAGCGCACCATCATCCATCTATTACTCCTATACCACTCAGCTTCTATTCACCTATGTGCCTCCAAGGTTTGCCATAGGCTATATATTGTAGCTACAGAAATATATAATGTATATATATATATATATTATTTTGACTCAAGGTCACATCACCGTTATTGCAAACCCATAAACAAAATGTGTAAATAAATATCATTACGTCAAGGGCCATTTCCATAAATTAAAGTCATACACATATAAAACAATAAATAATCCAAAATTCACTGGCAAAAATAATTATTCAACCCAATTTATATATCCCAAGACTTTTATCAATTCTAAAGGGTTTCTTAAAACAAAAAAAATATAAGTTTTAAACTATTTGAAATAAAATTAGTCTACTCACTGTCTAGGGAGGGTATGCTCTCTCTTCTTTTTAATCCTCACTTTGGCTGTGTTCTTCGCTCAAAGTATTTATGCCTAATACACACACACACACACACACACACACACACACAATACTATTAATTCTTAAACTTCAATTGAATATTCCTTGCCCTATAAATGATATGCATGCATAATGAATCTAATTTCCTAGGTTGACACATAGATTAAGGTTCGGTCTCTTAAAAAAATATTTAGCGAGTTACTAGAATTTTATTAGAATTTGACCTTTTAGGTTCTTTTTCTCATTTTGGATACTAAAGAGAGAGACTTTTAAAAAGTAGTTTGCTTATAAATTAAATTAAATTTTATTATATTTCTAACGGTTTTTGAATCACTTAATTCGGATATCATTTGGGATCCAAACCTAATTTACAAAATAGGGCAAAAAATAGAAATTATATATTGGGCAAATTACTCTGTACAAACAAAAAATTTGAGACCCTATTTGGCCAACAAATCGTACTCCAAATTTGGCTTATGAGTACTAATTTCAAAGGTTTTTGTGTCTACTTTGATTGCCGCTTTAATAGATTTTTCCTAAAAACGCATCTATTTTGCCCAATTAAAGAAATACCTCAACAAGGTCAATTTATTACGAAATCATCTTACCAATAACTTTCATTTAATACATTACCCATTTGATTTGTAGTCAATCTCTAAATTAAGCTTTTTTTTTTTAAAATTCAAATTAAACATTCAAATCTATATTTTCAATCTCAAAATATCATTTATCCAAAAAATTTAATTCAAACATAACAATACTCTATTTTAACTTAAAACTAAACTTTATTATTTAACAACTTTCCCTAAAATAGAAACTCATAATAAAGTTTCTTAGATATCATTTAACTTAAAATAAACCTTAAAACTTTTTGATAATGTTATTAAATCTAACACCCATATTATATATAAAGCACTTAATTTATATATATTGAACCACAAATGAAATCTAATGTTTTGGGGTTGTAGAATACTTACCAAAAATTCAAGAGAATACTTGAAATTCTTGATAACACCCTTACATAGCAAAACCCCCAATTTTGTGGTGGGAATTCTAATTTTCTTTCTTGCTAAATCCACGAATAAAACACTTAGGAGAGTAGGAAAATTTGATTGCTTTTAAATTGAAGGAAGATTGAAGTTGATTGATGACGATTTTGTAAAAATTTGGAGATTCGAGAAAATTTGAGAGAGAGAAGTAGAAAGACCAGTTTTGGCCGTGAGGAAGAAGGTAAAGCTTCCAACATCCTTGATTTTATAAGCAAAATTTTAAAGAGGTCTATTTTCCTATGAAAATGGCTTAAAACTTTGAAATTTTTTTTAGTCTCTATAAAACCCAAAATTTTTTTGATTCTTGCCATTTAGTCCCTGATCCTCTATTCCAATTTGTCCCTTAAAAAAATAAGAAATTACCCATTTAGTATGGGTCACAATCATACCACCTTTAAAGAAATTTTGTCATCAAAATTCTACATACCTTATTATTGAAACAGATGGGGGTATTTCTCTTGTATAAGATTATCGATGTCCGATTTCTTTTATTCTATGTTGGTGTTTCACCATAAGACTTTAACCATCATCATTCTCCTAATATAATTCTTTCTTATAACATATTCGATTCAAAATAGGTCGATCATAAGGATTGCAGAATAAACCTAAAAAATACCTTGTATCATTATCTTTGACAAAAATTATTTGTCAAAAGTTATATTTAATTAGTGTTTCTAACTATTAAAATATAACAAAGATCATTATCATTACATCAACCATGCTAAGAACACCATCAACATCCCCATCAACAGTTACATATTTCACAACTCACTTACATAAATTAAGAGTAATGGTCTCAATAGTATATTGAAATTCCTATTTGAACTTAACCTGAAATTATGATCTTGATAAGAGAGTTTGATTTTACTTTCTACAAAGAAATTTGGAAAAATCTATAAATGTGCTCGCAAAATGAGGATATGCATCAGCCATAAGCCTTTGTGTATAAATTGACTTCCAACAATTACAATGACATGATCGTCTAGTCTCAAGCTCATCTTAATACATTCTTATAATTCTATATCAATATCTACTTCTGTGCTTTAGTAAGAAGACCCAAAATAACATAATAGTTTCTAGCATCAAATGCAGAGATATAGCAATTTAGGATGGCTAAGTTTCTCGTATGTAATGGATACCTCCCAATTTATAACCTATAAATTTCTATCACTTAAACACTCCAATCATAATTTCAAGGCACACTACTTTGTTAAGCTAGCACAACAACATTGAGTTTGGGTGTTAAAAGATCCATATATTACAACCAAAATAGATCATCATCTTAAATATGAATATATAATATTGACTTAAAATTCTTATAAATAACTTTAATAATCTCCAACACAAGTACTAATCGTAATGTAACCAATATATAAACATTAATGAACTAAAAGTATATAGAAACTAAATCGATTGCTACAAAGAGTCTCCACAATTATTCTTAAGACAAGACCAATATACCTTTAATATAAATCAAGTTTATAACTTATTGACATCTTACTAAGAAAATTTTAGCAAAGTCTCCCCTGTAATTTGGACAAAACCAACCTGTAATTTAACATAAAACACTTCAAAATTTTTTCAACGTTTAAATATACTCTAAAAACTCATATAGTTGAAAGCAACTTCATAGATCTCCTTGGATACACATACGTATATCAATAAAATTAATTCAAGTCACCATAAACAACTTAAAAAATCACCCAATCACAAAACCATGTTGACTAATATCAATACACTACACAATAATTAATTAATTAGTCTCCAAAAAGGTCCTAAAAATATTTTAAGATTGCATCAACAAAAGAATTTAGTAATGTAGAACCCACCCCAAATTTAAAATTTATAGGGTATAATAGTAAATGTATGATTGATGTGTTGATTTAGGCGTAAAGAAAATAAAAATATGATTAGGGGTATTTTGATAATTTATGCATAATTACTGTAGTTATATCAAAATTTATGGTGGTTAATGCTAGATGAAAGCTTGTAATGCTTAAGTTATCATGCAACAAACAACGCTTAAATTGGGTAAGGAATGATGAAGTTTTGATGTCTTTATGCTAAATGTGCAAAAAGTGGGCTTGATTTCCAAAGTAGCCCACCTGTAACGATATAGTTTTCCATGCACTTTGAGCGTGGAAGGAAGTTCATGATGCGTGGAGTCTAATACTAGAAACAACACTTAAATTGGGTAAGGAATAATGAAGTTTTGATGTTTTTCGTAAAAATCTTGCAAATGAATTAGGGGTGAAAAAGAGAGTCTATACGGAGATGGATTGCGAAACGTAGGTCGGGACACAGAACGGGACAAGAAATAACAATCTTGAGCTGAAATAACAAGTTTTCCAAAATGACAAATTTGCCTCTAGTAGCTATAAATATGGTTGTAAGCATTTTCAAAGAGAAGAAAGAAAGATAGAGAGAAGGAAGAGAAGAGAGTGTAGATAGAGAAAATAGTTTTGGTCATAACTTTGCGTACACACGTCGGATGGATGCATCATTTGCTCCATTGGACTTGTATTGATAAGGAGAATTAGATTTCGATCTTAGACTGCCGAAAAAGTCACCGTAACAGTGTCAGAATAGTGCCCAAAGTTCTACTGTAGCTTTGTTAAAAAGTTTGATTTTTCTGAAATTTAGCATAAAAAATCAGAATTTTCACCTCTTAAAGGTTAGATAAGCTCTTGGTGAGTAGTTTCTCCCTATAAGATCTAATTTTTTTTTATGAATTTAAGAGGGTAGAGTGGATAGGGTTTACAGTTGGCTAAATTTTGGTGGTTTTTGGTTTAAAAGTTTTGTTTTGAATGATGTGATGAATAGGTTGTAGTAAGAATTTTTTGAAGTGAATGATTGTAATGTTGGGTATTGTCAAATTAAAAGTTTGGAAAAAATTGGTATAGGATAATTTGGTACACCAAGTGTTTGACGAAATGCCTAAGTAGTCGTACGTGTTAACATATTGTGAAATCAATAATTAGGTATGTTGCTATGAATAATGCAATGCATGATGTGATAAATGTAATATGAAATTGTCTAAATTATAGGTAGGCATGTTAGTCGCATACCAAGTGTTTGATAAAATGTCTAAATGACGTATTGATTGATGAATTAATAATGTGTGACACACTTGTGAGCGGATATGAGTTGTGAACTTTATGTAACGATGACAGTTGACGCATGAGGGTCCATGATGATGATAGAGTGCGTGAGGGTTCTCTCAAGGTGACGACCCAATATCTGCTATGCTTAATACCTATTCTTGCGAGCTACAGCCTTAGAGAGAATAAAGTATTGAGTACCTATTCTTGCCGGCTATGACCTTAGAGAAAATAGGATATTGAATGCTTATTTTTACGGGCGATGACCCTAGAGAGAATGGGAATGTTTGGGACCCAATATCGGTCATACTTTGATGCCTATTTTTGCGGGTTATGGCCTTAGAGAGAATGGGGTAATGGAGACATATTTGTGAGAAAGATAGTCCAACAAATAAGAATCAGGATTGTGTGCTATGTTATGTGAGGTTGTACTCTGATTATATACACCGCTGAGATATATTTTATTTACGTTGCTGAGGTATTTTGGAGTATAGGTCAAGTGACCTACTTACTGAGCTTAATAGCTCACTACTCTACAGTTCCTTGTTTTACAAGTCGGTCCCAACTACCAGACTCTTCTACAACATTGCAGCAGTAGCTCACGGTATATCCAGACTCTTTGCGGAATTGTTGCCATTTTGCATACCATTGTATAGTGTCATTATTGTGGGCATGGGGTATTTTTGTTTATAACATATAACTGTGGAGCGGCTATACATTATGATGTACTCATCATTCTTTTTGGATTGTTAATATACTATATGTGTATATATATATATATATATGTATATATATATATTTATATATATATATATAATTATCTCAATTCCTTTTATTTTCGAACATTATATAAATATTAGTCTATATTTAGAAAAGTTATTTCTTTTCTATTTAATTTGTAAAATTTATTAAAATTCAAATATTTTATATTTTAAACATGTCATTATTCATGAGATTGTGAAACCATGGATGGGCAATGCATTGCATGGTTGTTGAGGTACTCTCGGCATACAAGGGTTGAACCTCATTGTCAAAATAACGGTGATACTGGGTAACATGACATAAATTGGTTGAGCATGTAGTAGCTTAACCAACTCGCGGTATCTCTTGTAAGGTAGGGTCTGCCTTGCAAAGACTGCTTTTAGAACGAGGTATGGACACTTTAAGTATTTGGTGATGCCTTTTGGACACACGAATGCACCAGTGGCATTTATGGACTTGATAAACCAAGTGTTCCGGCCGTATTTGGATAAGTTTGTGGCAGTATTTATTGATGATATCTTAGTGTATTCGTCTTCTCATAGTGAGCATGAGAAACACTTGCGGGTGGTATTGGAGACATTACGAAGAGAGCGTTTATACGCAAAGTTCTAAAAGTGTGAGTTTTGGGTAGATAAAGTAGTGTTTTTAGGACGTGTGATTTCAGGTGATGGAATCTATGTTGACCCTCAAAAGGTTGAGGCCGTGTTGAAATGGGAGAGACTGCGGATGGTGACTGAGATTCGTAGTTTTCTAGGTTTAGTTGGATATTATCGTCGCTTCATTTGAGATTTCTCTATTATTGCATCCCCAATGACCTAGTTGACGAAGAGGAAGGCTCCATTTGTGTAGACAGATGAATGTGAAAAGAGTTTTTAGACTTTTAAAGAGAAGTTGACAACAGTTCCAGTTTTTGCTTTACCATCAGAATTGGATACGTTTGTGATATACATCGATGCTTCACACTAGAGGTTAGGTTGTGTATTGATGCAAAACAGGAGAGTGGTTACCTATGCCTCGAGAAAATTGAAAACACATGAGAAGAACTACCCTACCCATGACTTGGAGATGGCAGTGATAGTTCATGCTTTAAAAATTTGGAGAGACTATTTATATAGTGTAAAGTACGAGATCTTCACTGATCATAAAAGCCTTAAGTATCTTTCATCGCAGAGGGAGCTTAACCTGAGGCAAAGGCGGTGGATGGAATTCCTTAATGATTATGATTTCACAATTCACTATCATTATAGAAAAGCCAATGTGGTTGCAGATGCCTTGAGTAAGAGAAACTTGGGAAAGTTGAATTTATTGAAAGCTAAGCATCGAATGTTCGATGAAATAGGAGCACTGCATATATCATTTGTAGTAACTGATAGTGGGGTACTTTTCGCTCATATGATAGTTTGTCCTACACTTGTGGATAGGTTAAGGGTAGCTTGAGACGAGGATGAACAATGTTAAAAGTGGAAGAAAGAGGTAAAAAAAGGGAAGAAAATTGAATTTCGGTTAAGGTTAAATGGTGAATTAATGCATAATGGTAGAGTGGTGGTACCCAAGACAAGGACTATTAAACGGGAAATTTTGGATGAAGCACACGATGCTCCATACACGATGCATCCGGGCAGTACTAAGATGTATAGAGACTTGAGAAAAATCTATTGGTGGTCGAGGATGAAAGGTAAGGTAGCAGAGTTTGTATCACGGTGCATAATGTGTTAGCAGGTGAAGGCAGAGCATCAATAGCCAGCCAGTTTACTCCAACCATTACCAGTACCTCAGTGGACTTAGGAGTGTTGGAGATATGCTTTAGAACCAATCGTGTCATACAGTTTAAGGATGTCATCCTTATGTATATATAACTTTGTAATTAATTGTAAATTACTTTATGATTAATAAAATGACATTTATATTATTTTGCATATACAGTTACGTATATATACAGATGTTATATATTAAATGTAGAATGAGATTTTGTGATGTATTATGACGTTAGGACTCTGTCTGCAAGGAGTTGTAGATATGAGTACAGAGTCTGATTTAAATACATCCGAATTAGTTTCCGGTTGAGGTATTATCATATGGAAGTATGACATGACATGACTGGCATTTTGATACTGCCAAGGATTAGTGTTTGATACTAATAATTGGGTGACGAGTCTCATGTCACAAGAACATAAACATGAGTAATACGTTGGAGTACGTGTTACTGAACGTGACCAAATGTGACGAATCACATAGGTGATTATTCACAGTCAATGATACATCACACTGCCCTCCGCACTGAGGCACATCGTTCACTTATATATATCGCACCGTGCTAGCCATGCCTGGTGAAAAAAGCTTGCTGGCAATGTGTTTAGGTGTAAGAGAATAAGTGTTGACCAAGACGAAATTTGCTGGTTTAGATATAAGAGCTTGAGATCCTAGGCAGGGATGTCATACATAGGAAATGAAATCTTGGCCATAGTACGCATTTTCAGAAAGGTGTTTTTGGATACATGATTCCCGTATATGATTCGAGACCCTGTTTCTATGATTGAGTTAGGGGTTTGACGATTCCATGATCCGCACTCGATCGGGAGTCAACAGCAGAGGGATTTTACTATAAGTATGTACGACTATATGGATTCATTAGTGTCTGGGGGTTATGGCATCTTGCTAGAGGTTACGCATGATCATTGGGAACTTTAGTTACAAAGAGTTGTACCAAAGAGATAACAAGGAGTTCGTGTCCACCCATGTCCAGCTCACAGTGAACTTAGAGGGGTTACATACATAGTCGGTTACTTGATGATGATGGCTATTGCTACTATGAAATAATCATTAATTAGTTAATGATATTGTACAGATATTGATCCGGTAGCAATTTGATTCTTTATTATAAATAATATATTTTTCGGCTTTGACGCGCTAGCACGCGTATGCGTAAAAAATATTTCGGTTTAATTTTGAGATACCGTAAATATAATTTGCGGATGCAATAATATTAATATATTAGTATTATATTTTAATATGATTATATTATATTTTAATATGATTAATGTAATCATAAAATATAATTATTAATTATATTAATATAATGATAAATATCTAAAATGTATTATTGATATATATATATATATTATAGTAATGTGTTTATATATATGTAATTGTCTCTCTCTCATTTTAATATAAGTATATATATGTTAATTTGATTAATGTATATATATATATATATATATTATATTAATAATGTATTAATATATTAATGTATACGTGTGTTATTGTAATGCATGCATTTGATTAAGATTAATCAATACATAGCCGACATTAACCATGACTCATGTTCTTGTATTAAATTCATTTTGATGATTGTTAAATGCAAGTTGGTTAATTGATTGTGTGGAGTCGGTGCATGTTTATCTAAATGAGATTAGATAAACATAAAACTTAAGGGTTAAGCGCCTATATATATATATATATATATATATATATACGGAATACGTTATGCTATAAAAAACAATTCTTTGTCTTTTATCTTCTCTACTTTTGAAAAACACAACAAGTTTTTTTTTTCTCTGTTTTGAAAAAACCAAAAGCCTCTTTTTTTTTTAGCCATAAGCTACTTGGTGAAGTAAGCTTAGGAGTGCTTGGTTGTTAACCAAAGCAAAGACAGAAGAGAGAAGCAAGCTTGGGTTGTAAACCAGAGCTAGAATAGAAGAGAGAGAAGAGGAAACCATAGAGAGAGAAAGTTTGGTGAGCTTGTTGAAGCTCAAACCAGAGCTTGCAAATCCCAAACAAGCCAGAATCGGCTTTATCACTCCGACAAATGGACCACCTGAGGAAGCAAATTTATTGCTGTCCTAGATTGCAAAGCCAAAGGTAAGTCATCTCTGTATTGTTAAATTTTGAACAGAGCATGTTTTTTTTTGAAAGTTGAAACATGCATATGTGCATGTCCAGGTCAGTTGGGAGCATATTCCACAGAGTCATGAAGATGGCCATGGCTCTCCTGTGGCCGTTGCATGCCCAGAAGCTCTTTTCGTAAATCGTGCTTCCGCTGCTCACGGAAAAAAAGCATGTGAGCTTACTGTTCTATTCAGGGAGGACATAGCTATGGATTTTGTAGTGAGTTTACTAAATACCTCAAGAGGACACGATGCTATATAAGTGATTATAGATAGGTTATCCAAATCGGCTCACTTTTTGCCGATTTGGATTACTTGGGGACTGGAGAGGTTGGCTAAATTATATGTTAAATAGATATTGAGACTTCACGGGGTGCTAACAATCATAGTGTCAGATCGGGATGCTTGGTTCACCTCTTGATTTTGGCGGAGTTTTCAAGAATCTATAGGGTCGAAGATAGTGATGAGTACCATCTTTCACCCATAAACAGATGGGCAGTATAAGAGGACTATACAAACCTTAGAGGATTTTTTGAGGTCGTGTGTAATGACTTTTGCTAGCAGTTGGGAGGAGCACTTGTCATTAATTGAGTTCGTTATAATAATAGTTTTTAGACGAGCATAGGCATGGCACTGTTCGAGGTACTATATGAGAGGAGGTGTAAGACTCTAGTGTGTTAGAGTGAAGTGGGCGAGCAGAAGATTTATGGCTCAGACCTCGTCGAAATGATAACGGAACAAATCGGGTGATTGGAGGTAGGTTGCTTGAAGTACAAAGCCGGCAAAAAAGTTACATGGATAAACGGCAAAAAGAGTTAGAGTTCCAAGTCGGAGACAAGATGTTCCTAAAGGTATCCCCTTGGAAAGGAGTGTTGAGGTTCGGGAAGAAGGGTAAGTTATCGCCGCGATTTATCGGGCTTTATGAGGTTTTGGAGAAATTGTGTAAGGTGGCATATTGCTTAGCCCTTCCACTTGAGTTATAGCAGATTCATAATGTATTCCACGTGTCTGCATTGAGGAAGTATATGTATGACCCTTCTCACATTTTGGAAGTGCAGCCGGTGGAATTAAAAGAGGACCTTACTTACAAAGAGAACCCAATGCAGATCTTAGATCGAAAGGTTAAGGAATTGAGGTCGAGATAAGTAAATCTTGTATAGGTTTTATGGACTAATCACCATATCTAGGAAGCTACGTGGGAACTAGAAGAAGAGATGCAAAAAGAATACCTAGAACTTTTCGACTAGAGTTTATAGTGACGTGTTGCATTACAAACCTTACAGGTATGATTTGTATGGTATTATGATTATTTGAATGATCTTTGTGTTTATGAATAATATTGTGATTGAATTGGATAGTGTTTCTTATGTGGTGGATAATGTTGTTGAGATGGGAAGTACACAATGTCGGGATGTTTCAACATAGATAAAAATTGTGAAACTAGATGTTTTGATGAAACCGCAGAGTAATTCAATTGACGTTGTGTGAATAACACGAGATTTGAAAATTTCGTGCACCAAATTTGAAATTTCGTGGATGAAATTTTTTCTTAAAGGGGGTGGAATTGTAGAACCCACCCAAAATTTAAAATTTATAGGGTATAATAGTAAATGTATGATTGGTATGTTGATTTATGCGTAAAGAAAATAGAAATAGGATTAAGGGTATTTTGATAATTTGTGTATAGTTATTGTAGCTATATCGAAATTTATAGTGGTTTATACTAGATGAAAGCTTGTAATGTTTAGGTTATCATGCCACAAACAGCGCTTGAATTAGGTAAGGAATGATAAAGTTTTGATGTCTTTACGCTAAATGTATAAAAAGTGAGCTCGATTTCTAAAGTAGCTCACCTGTAGCAATATAGTTTTCCATGCACTTTAAGAGTAGAAGGAAGTTCATGATGCGTAGAGTCTCATGTCGTAAGCAGCACTCAAATTGGGTAAGGAATGATGAAGCTTTGATGTCTTTACGCTAAATGTGTAAAAAGTGGGTTTGATTTTCAAAGTAGCCCACCTATAGTAGTATAGTTTTCCGTGCACTTTGAGAGTAGAAAAAAGTTCATGATGCGTAGAGTCCAATGTCATAAACGACACTCAAATTGGATAAGGAATGATGAAGTTATGACATTTTTCATAAAAATATCGCAAATGAATCGAGGCTGAAAAAAGGTGTCTACTACGGAGATGGATCGCGAAACGTAGGTTGAGACACAGAACTAGATGAGAAATAACAATGTTGACCCGAAATAACAAGTTTCTTAAAATGACAATTTTGCCCCTGGTAGTTTTAAATATGGTTGTATGCATTTTCATAGAGAAGGGAGAAAGATAGAGAGAAGGAAGAGAAGAGAGTGTAGAGAGAGAAAATAGTTTCGGTCATAACTTTGCGCACACACCTCGGATTGATGCACTGTTTGCTCAATTGAACTTATGTTGACAAGGAGAATCAGATTCCGGTTTAGACTGCTAGAAAAGTTGCTGGAACAATGCCCAAAGTTCTATTTTAGCTTGGTTAAAAAGTTTGATTTTTCTACAATTCAACATAAAAAATTAGAATTTTTAACTCGTAAAGGCCAGATAAGCTCTTGATGAGTAGTTTCTCACTATATGATCTAATTTTTCATAAATTTAAGAGGGTAGAATGGATAGGGTTTACAATTGGTTAAATTTTGGTGGTTTTTGGTTTGAAAGTTGTGTTTTGAATGATGTGATGAATAGGTTGTAGTAAGAATTTATTGAAGTGAATAATTATAATATTGGGTATTGTCAAATTAAAAGTTTGAAAAAAATTGGTTTAGGATCACTTGGTACGCCAAGTGTTCGACGAAATGCCTAAGTAGTCGTAAGTGTTAACATATTGTGAAATCAATAATTAGGTATGTTGCTATGAATAATGCAATGCATGATGTGATGAATGAATTATAAAATTGTCTAAATTATAGGTGGGCATGTTAGTCGCATACCAAGTGTTTGATAAAATGTCTAAATGACATATTGGTTGATGAATTAATAATGTGTGATACACGTGTGAGCGGATATGAGTTGTGAACTTTGTGTTACGATGATAGTTGACACGTGAGGGTCCATGATGATGATAGAGTGCGTGAGGGTCCTCTCAAGGTGACGACCCAATATCGGCCATGCTTGATACCTATTCTTGCCTGCTATGACCTTAGAGAGAATAAAGTGTTGAGTACCTATTCTTGCTGGCTACGGCCTCAGAGAGAATAGGGTATTGAGTGCCTATTCTTGCAGGCGATGACCCTAGAGAGAATGAGAGTGTTTGGGCCCAATATCGATCATATTTTGATGCCTATTCGTAAGGGCGACTACTTAATAGTCGATGAGGGTATCGGTGTCCTATTCTTGTGGGTTATGGCCTTAAAGAGAATGGGGTAATGGAGATCTATTTGTGAAAAAGATAGTCTAACAAATGGGAATCAGGATTGTGTGCTATGTTATGTGGGGTTGTATTGTAATTATATATATAGTTGAGATATATTTTGTTTACGTTGCTGAGGTATTTTAGAGTATAGGTCAAGTGATCTACTCACTAGGCTCAATAACTCACTACTTTACAATTCCTAGTTTTTCAGGTCGATTCCAACTACCAGACTCCTTTGCAGCATTGCAGCAGTAACTTGCAGTATATCAAGACTTTTTGCAGAATTGTTGCCATTTTGCATACCATTGTATAGTGTCATTATTGTGGGCATGGAGTATTTTTGTTTATGACGTATAACTGTGGAGCGGCTATACATTATAATGTTCTCATCATTCTTTTTGGATTGTTAATATACTATATGTATATATATATATATATGTATATGTATATATATATATAATTATTTCAATTCCTTTTATTTTCGAACATTATATAAATATTAGACTATATTTAATAAAGTTATTTATTTTATATTCAATTTGTAAAATCTATTAGAATTAAAATGTTTTATATATTAAACATGTCAATGTTAATGAGATTGTGAAGCTACGGATGGACAATGCATTGCATGGTTTTTGAGGTACTCTCGACATACGAAGGTTTAACCTTATCGTTAAAATGATGGTGTTACTTAGAGACATGACATAGACTGGTTGAGCATGTAGTAGACTAACCAACTCTTGGCGTCTCTTGTAAGGTAGGACCCCGCCTTGCAGAGGGGTGGTCATGATAGGTAATATCATCATATAATCCAACTTATAAATAATTACCATGATGTACATAAAAACATGATATCAATTAAAACTTTAATTCTTTATTCTTTCAATTAACACATCATATAGGTATATACTGAATCTTACACAACATTGGTAAAACCACATAGAGTCATAACATTAAAATTTGCTTTTAGTTATAATTCGTATTTTATGAAATATCACACAAAGAAAACATATATGTTTTTCAATCTTTTACTAAACCAATACCCATGAATAATAAACTTATCATACTAGAAAAACTCAAATAATAACAACTAATCATAATCTTATCGTACGCATACGTAGAGTAGCCCTAAAATGGCTAAGCACCCAGACACATGGCATAAAAATTTTACCTTAGATAGATCCACTGATATAGCATCCTCAGAACAACGTACCCTTATAACTTGACTTCTAACATCCATAAATCACATAACCACCACTCAAATGAATTGTAAAAATTGGGAAAATGTTTGGAACTAGATTAATACAAAAGTCTCTCATTTTCTTTTCCATGCATTTACTGGTACATCCCTTAAACTGTAATTCATCAAATTTAAACTCCTTCTATTCGTGGTGGCACAATTGCTACAAAGAATATTGAATAATTGATCCTATATGCAACCTAAAACTTGACTTATTCGATGGTCCATTGGAAAGCTTTAAAAAACACGTTAAAACCATGGAATCTATTGAAAATAATTGAAAACAATTGAAGGCTTTGATTCCAATTTAATTGTTATGCTCCGATCTTGAGAAATTGACACGTGACAACTACTGCGTACCCTTGAGAGTTGCCCCATTAACTTGAAACAACCCTAAGGGTCCAAAAGGATACTTAAAATCATTTTCATAACTTATTTATATTTTCAACCCCACATTCTATTAGTTCAAATCACATCATTAATAAAAATATTCATCAAGTTTATCTTCAGAATTTTAAATCCTAAATACCTTACAGTAATATCCTTCAAAAACAAAATAAATTCTCAAAGTATAATATAAAATTTCAAAATACAAAATTTGATAACTTATCAGTGAACCCAATTAGAGAACGAAGTGAGCCAAGATGATCTTACTCAGAAAGCTATGATTTTCTAAAGGCCACACCACGTCTAAATTTTTGCGCACTTCACATTCTGAAACTGATGGGTGAGGGGGAATAAGTATATAATACTTAGTGAGTGAATTAGCAAAAACATAAAGGTTATGTAAAATACCTTAGAATATTATAATCATTTAACCATGTCATTTATGCAAAGGGAAGTGGATTTTCTTTTGTAACATAATTTCGGGCTAGCCTCCTTTTTCAGGTATTATAATGGCCTGGAATAACACCCGAGACCACCAGTGATTTCTTTTTAATAATACAATTAATGAGGAAAACATATTTTTAACGAAAATCTTTTAACATCAATTTAAATTTTATTTAACAAAACTAATTTATAAGAATCTTTTTTTAATAAAACCATTTGCCCGAATCACTAACATTGGCCCAAGTAGTCACGTGGTGATGCTCGTGATTGTTTTTGCAATATATGGTCCAAGACTATGTCAATTTATAATAAATATATCAATACAAAATACATTGAGGGGACGCACCATCATCCATCTACTACTCCTAACCCACTCAGCTTCCACTCACTTATGCGCTTCAAAGGTCTGCCATGGGCTACATGCTGTAATTACAGAAATATATAATGTATAATATATATCATATATTTACATATTATTCCGACCCAAGGTCACATCACCATTATATCAAATTCATAAACAAAACGTGTAAATAAATATCAATTCCTCAAGGGCTATTTCCATAAATCAAAGTCATATACGTATAAAACAACAAGTAATCCAAAATTCATGGGCAAAAATAATTATTCAACTCAATTTATATATCCCAGGACTTTTATCAATTTTAAAGGGTTTTTTAAAATAAATAATTATAAGTTTTGAACTATTTGAAACAAAATTAGTCCACTCATTATCTAAGGAGGGTATGCACTCCCTTCCTTTTAATCCTCACTTTGACTGTGTTTTTTACTCAAAGTATTTACACCTAAATATATATATATATATATATAAATATATAACACAATTAATTCTTAAACTTCAGTTGAATATTCATTTCCCTATAAAT
This sequence comes from Cedrela odorata, assembly GCA_035584115.1. Taxonomy (NCBI): domain Eukaryota; kingdom Viridiplantae; phylum Streptophyta; class Magnoliopsida; order Sapindales; family Meliaceae; genus Cedrela; species Cedrela odorata. The sequence continues at coordinate 10,954,308 of JAXCLQ010000006.1, read as the reverse complement.
GATATGCATGCATAATGAATCTAATTTCCTAGGTTGACACATAGATTAATGTTCGGTCCCTAAAAAAAAAATTTTGCGAGTCACTGGAATTTTATTTATAATTGACCTTTCAGGTTCTTTTTTTCATTTTGGATAATTAAGAGACTTTTAAAAAATGATTTGCTTATAAACTAAACTAGACTTTATGAGCTTTCTAATAGTTTTTAAAAAGTGATTTGCTTATAAATTATATACTGGGAGGATTACTCTGCACAGGCAAAAAATTCGAGACCATATTTGGTCAGGCAAACGTACTCCAAATCTGGTTTATGAGTACTCATTTTGAATATTTTTGTGTCTAATTTGATTGCAACTCTAATAGAATTTTTCTAAAAACACATTTATTCTGCCTAGTTCAAGAAATACCCCAGCAATGTCAGTTCACTATGAAATTATCTTACCAATAACTTTTATTTAACTGCACAGTTCAAGAAATACCTCAGCAAGGTCAGTTTACTACAAAATTATCTTACCAATAACTTTCATTTAATACATTACGTATTTGATTTGTAGTCAATCTGTTAACTAAGCTTTTTTTTTTTTTTTTAAAATTCAAATTAAACATTTAAATCTATATTTTCAACCTCAAAATATCCTTTATCCCAAAAATTTAATTCAAACATAACAATACTCAATTTTAACTCAAAACTTAACTTTATTATTTAGTCGCTTTTCCTCAAATAGAAACTCATAATAAAGTTTTTTAGATATCATTTAACTCAAAATAAACCTTAATTTTTTTTTTTTATAATGTTCTTAAATCTAACACCCATATTATACATAAAGCACTTAATTTATATATAGTGAACCAAAAATAAAATCTAATGTTTTGGGGTTTTAGAATACTAACAAAAAATCCTAAAGAATACTTGAAATTCTTGATAACACCTTTGCATAGTCAAACCCCCAATTTTGTGGTGGAAACCCTAACTTTCTTTCTTGCTAAATCTGTGAAGAAACACTTAGGAGAGTAAGGAAAATTTGATTGCATGTAAATAGAAGGAAGGTTGAAGTTGATTAATGGCGATTTTGTAAAAACTTGGAGATTGGAGAAAATTTGAGAGAGAGAAGTTAGAAGATCAGTTCTAGCCCTGAGGAAGAAGATGATGCTTTTAGCTTCCTTGATTTTATAAGCAAAATTTTAAAGAGGCCCATTTTTCTTTGAAAATGGCTTAAAACTTTAAATTTTTGTCTTTTTAGTCCCTATAAAACTCAACTTTTTCGATTCTTATCATTTAGTCCATGATCCTCTATTCCAATTTGTCCCTTAAAAAAAAAGTAAAATTACCCATTGATCCAAAGGACGGGGTTCACAATAACTGTGGCTAAATTTTCATCGAGTGATCGATAAATTCCTTGGGGAATATCCTTGATAAAATAACTACCGTCGAAAAATTTTATCCATCCTTTGAAGAATTTCATTGAGGGAACTACATAAAATTCGTTGATCCCTTAATGAAATTCAAGGGAATGACGGAAATCGTCACGGGATATATATTAAAAAGACAATAGTATTTTTGTCCAAAATACTTACTTTTTGTCAAGAATAGAAGAAAATTTTAGAACAGGTTAAAATTATAAATAAATCTAAAAATTAGGCCATATAAGAAAACAAACCCAATTTTGAGCCTTTGATTTTATTCTCTTAACTGGAGATTTTAACCATAGAAGTACAGTAAAACCTTTTGTTAGGCATAATGTAGGGACAAAACTAATTTTATTACTATAAAGAGTTTATAACTAAATAGAGGTGTAATTACAAAATTTATTATTTTGATTTAGTTATTCTTACTGCAAGTGACATAAATATTTTTGGGTTAGTTTCCACCTCATGTGAGGGTTACCTAATCCATAACCAATAAGGATTAGGAATTCTTGGGTAAAAGAGTTTTCTAATCAAATAAATAAATGAAGTATAATCCTACATGTAAAACAAATCCATGTAAGACTAGAAGGAAACAAAAACAGAAACCTATATAAATGATGGCTTGCTTTCGTTTTTAGAATATATAGAAAAGTGGAGAAAAATTAGTGTTTAGCTATAATTTTCAAAGGTTATTAGCGTCAGCACTTTAATCTTCTACTTTTGAAATGGATAGAAGGTTATGTTTTGGAACTTGTAAATATAAGTGTCCTTTATGGAATTTTAAATGCAGTTTCTTCAATGGCAATTGATTTGAAGCCATAGGCAATTCTTAATTATCTTAAACACTACAAAATTATAACCCCGAAATCGATGAATGGTAAGTTATCATATTCGACATCTTCACTACACTAATCGAAAGTATATTAATGTCTTTCTCAATCATCCAAATGATCAACAAGTCGTGTATGCATTAATTGGAAAAGAAATCATTGTTGCAATTAGACAGGAAGAAGTAAGAGATAAATTTGAGGATGATTGTACGAAAATACAAAAAGTTTGGTGCTAGGATACTCTAAACATGCTTAAGAAGATGAAAATATTTTAGCTTCAACAAAAAAATATCCATACTGACAAGTTATTACGAACCATCAAACTCAAAGACGTGGTAACAACTCTAAAAAAAATTATTGTCTCAAACAACTTTAAAAAAATATTTTATTTCGTCTTTTCCTTTCTTTAATGTAACATTGTTTAAATTATTTACAATATAATGATAATTATTATTACGTGGAGGCAAGTTCTTTAAGACATGATCTATTCAATTTTTAACTTATTACAATGCGAAGTTTATTCTTATTTATAGCTGATCGAAATTGGGATCAGAATTTTTTATGACTTCATGAAGGTTATTTCTATATAGAGAATTACTATAGAGAGGTTTTATTGTATATGATATTATTGGTTAAAATTTGTATATCACCTCAAAGTTAAAAAATTTACGTTATAAATATATAAAAAATAACAAATTTTTTTCTTATTTTTGGGGCAATCACCACTTTCTTGCCTACTTTCTTAAATATTTTAAAGATCTCCAAACTTCATATTAAAGGGTGAAAATATAAACCATTGACTACAATTGTTTTCGATAAATATTATATCAACCATAACATATATCCTATGCGGTCATAAGAAGAATGAACAAAAGTCATCTTAAATAGATGTTGGTGCGCCTTTCATTTGGAGGGCATGGATTCGAATCCTCATCTTAACTGAGGAAGATACCCTCCTAATAAAATTTTAGGAGTACAAAATATACAGACGCGGGCTATTCTATAATTGTTCTCATGTAATCTTCCTGCATAACCCTCATTCTAGTGTCTGAATTCAAAACAAAAAATGTTGAAAATAAAAATAATGAGCATAAAATTATCTAAACAATTGTAAAGTGAGACAAAAAACTAAAATGAATAAACTTTATTTATTTATTTTTGTCAAAATTTATTCAATTTATTAAAATAGCTTTTTTCATAATTTGTTTACCAAACAAACTAAAAAGAATAAAATTTAACAAAATTTGTTTTTATATTTCATATGAACTTCAAAAATTTGAAATTAACGAATAATACCAAAATATTTCAACATTTTGCACATTCATACTTGTGGGTTTAGTTCGTTTGGGTACTAATATGCAAGATTTTAAAATAATTTACTATTATTTGATAATTAAATAAGTATAAGGATTTATTCAAAAATTTCATTTTCCGTGACCAAGGAGTTCGACAAATTTTAAAAGGCCCAAAATTTAAAATATCTAATAGACTCTTTAATTGTTGGAATTAATAAATTATTGTTAATTATGCATATTGGTTTCTAATTAAAAGTAAAAACTATTGTACCAATATGTAAGACTTTGAAATAATTTACTATTATTTAATAATTGTATAAATATAGGGATTCATTCAAAATTTTTATTTTTTACCAAACTAGTGCAAAATTTTAAAATAATTTATTATTATTTAATAATTACGTAAATATAAGAATTCTTTCAAAAATTTCACTTTTTTTGTTGTTGTCACTTTTGGTTATGTCACCCAAACAATTAGGTAGGGTGATCAAAAATGATATATTTTTAAATTTTTTATTTAAAATTTGATTATACTGTTATTTTTATTTAAATATATATATATACATATATATATAATTTCTTTGATAAATGAATTATAAAAGTAGTTAGTTTGGTAAAAAAAAATATAAAGTAATTACTTTTGAAAATTTCCTTTTTTTTTATCACCATTTCATTCCATTTTGAAAACGAAATACCACCTTAATAAGTCTTTTTAAAATTTTAAAATAGATTAAATTACGTAATAAACTATTACTTAACATACATCAATATTTGTTAAAATAAAAATATTGTATACTATCGACCTTAGTTTATTTTTGAATTTATTAAAATTATAAAATTGACTTATTAATCACATATTAAATCAAGTTAGAACAATGGTAAATTATAAAATAAATTATATTTTTGTCAAAATCTTTAATAGAAAAATTCAGTACTCATTCCTATAAATAAATTATACGTGTTATATGCACTTAATATATATTATATATGTTTTAGAGATTAAAATATTATTAAACATACAAAAGAATTTGTTAAAATAAAAAATATATTTGATTAACTTTATTTTGTTTTATATATTAAAATTTTGGTTCATTTTATAATTAAGGTATAGCCCAATAAATAAGAGTTATATTAAACTTAGTTTAGGAAATAATTAATTTAGGAATTAGTAATTGATCCAACATCGTAGTGAGCAAACCTTCTTTCTATCTATCGTTCGTCCTCATCTGTCGCCTGCATCCGCTGTTAGCCATCTACCGTCATCGTCGTAATATTTGTTAGGTATACAGCCCAGAGTAAATGTCAAGCCTAGAGGATAATAGGCCTAGAATGACCTCGCATGTAGGGACGGACAATGTTCTGAGACCAAGCGCCACCTGAGAGGAGCTATCCAAATAATAGGAGGCCTAAGCTTTATCAAGAGCCAAGACCCAAGGGAAATAAGAAGGTCTCGGTTCGGTATCTCAAATCAATAGAAAGGTTTCGGTTGTAGTTTATAAAGGTCTCGGCTACAATTTATGAAGGTCCCGATTACAATTTAAGAAAACTTTAAATACGTAACACTTAAGCTCTCCTCAGAAGGATAAAAGGTCTCAACCAAAGATTTCCGAGACCTCTCAGCAGTAACATATTTGTGAAGAATTCACCTCCTTCCCATGCTTTTCCAGATTATTCAATAAATGATTCTTGCCAAATAAAACTTTTTGCATAATAAGAATCCTATAGATATGCTTTATACAAAAAGGCATGTGATCCCATGAAATTCGAAAGCCGATGCTTAACCTATGGAATCTCTATGATCCTCGTGCAACGAGATACTTGTTTCTTGATTTTATAGGGATTCTACCATATTTGAGAAACCTAAACATCTATAAAAGGAGACTAATTACAACCAGGTATGACTACTGAAACTTTGCCAAAAGGAACTGAAATTCTCTTATAAATCTTCTAAAAAGTAGAGACTAATTACAACTAGGTATTACTACTGAAACTTTGTCAAAAAGAACTGAAATTCTCCTATAAATTTTCTAAAAAGTAAAACCTTAACTTAAACATCAGAGGGTTTTCGCCGGACAATCGGCTTTTACCCCTTAAGTTTTCTTTTGTTTGTTGTGGTTGTAGGCTGGGAAAACATCTGAGGAAGAAAATTATTGCTGATGCACAGAATTCACAGAAGAGATTTTTGTTGCATTAACAATATTAATTGTTAATATATGCTAGAAGGTTGTAAATGCATGTACCTTTGCTCATTTCAAGGTCGTCAAATAACAATAATTTACTGTAATTTCTAAATTTAATTATTAAAGAAAGACTTGGTTATATATTACGAGGTTAGATATGAAAGACTCGGAAGAATTGCACATGTTGATTTTAAATTGCACTTACAATTTATAAAATAGTAATTAAATTTTAATGGTTATGTCTTTACTAATAATTGTTGAAAATTAAGCATATTATATATAGTAAAAATTTTAAAATTAACTATATTAATCAAATATATTTATTTCCATATCAAAATCATGTTATTTAATTATATTTCATAATAAAAATAAATATAATTCAAGAGTATAAGATCTTACCTTAAATCTTCACTGCCAATAAATATAAAATAATTATTTTTTGGATGAATTTATTGCAGACCTGTTACTTTCAATATAGTTTTGACCTTGAAGATATCCGATTTTGAATCAGAATTTCCTCGTGAAACAAGAATTCATAGTTTTTTGAATCACATTAATCCAATATCGACGTCAAAAGTTATGGTCAAATTACGGAGAATATGCGAGTTCTTTTTTTGGATCAATCACTTAAGTGTTTAGTCTCTAATGATAATCTATAGAAAGTATAAAATTTAAGAATTTAAATTTCACTATATCCAAGGTTATGTAAGAGTCTTTTATTAAATGTTAGATCTTGAAAAGAGACAAATTAAAGTTTTGATTATTTGAGAATTTTGGCCAAGACAAATAATTTTCTCTCAACTATTAATAAAATTCTTCTTTTTTTTCTTATTCATGTTCACATTGTTATTTAGGCCAAAATAGGTTTATATATATTTCATATTTTGACTTTTCAAATTCTAATATAAGTAAAAAAGTCACTTAACTAAATAGATTTATAATCTTATTAGTAATTCTCTTTAAATTAAATAATATTATCCTAATCAAATTAGGAAACCTATAATTAAATACAAATAATTTATTTAATTATAATTTAACTCTAATAGTTTTCAAAACTATTAAATAAATTCTTAAAAATTATGAACTTAACTATTAAGTCATTAATTTTTTAACTATATAATTTAACTTTAATTACTCAATGCTTTTTAATGTGTGATTTATTAGATTCCCTTTTATATTAACAATAAAGATAGTTATAGAATTCATAAGCCTAGATAAATTAATATAATTAATTTATCATCAATTAAATTTTTAATTAAAAAACTAATTTTCATAGATTAAGAGCGACATTTAACAATGCATCTTGATCTTCAATTAAGAAAGAGTACTAAAGTTTAGTTAAATCTATTTGTTATATAATTACTATAGATACAATCCTTTCGCCTCATACATATGCCACCAAAATTATAAACTATAAAAAATGTCTACTATATTAAATCATGGTTATTAAAACTTTTGATTAAAACTGATAATATAATTTTAGAATCTCAAAACTCCTTTTATAACTAGCCATAGCCATGGACTTATATTATCATTTATGTCAAACCACTTAGAATATCGACTCTATGTTATCTAGAAGGACGAATTCTTTATTGATCTTTCACAACCTTTGCGTGCTTTTCATGTTGCCCAATCATTACTTTATGCGCAATCTCGCTATGAACACGGAGGTATAATGTCAAAGTATATATGATCCCACATATAAAGTACCATGGAGACTTCAAGTTTAAGGATCAATAATACCATCGTAACTTCGATAAATCTTATAGATATGTAAATAACACTCTATATGGGTTCTCAAGCAGATCAGTTCGATGTACTTGTTCTCTAACAAGAATCCATAGTATTGTTTTAGATGGCTATACCTAAGAGGGGAGTGAATTGAGTTATTTAAAAATTTTAAGATTAATATAAATGCAATGTAGTACAATATGTAACAAGGTAGAGAGATAAATAGCAAACACTGGATTTATAATGATTTGGTAATATTCGTCCATGTCCACTCTTTTGGTTTTAGCTTACCACTTAGGTTCAACTATCTCTTTGTTTTTACGGGTCAAGTGAAACCCAAAACAATTCATTCTGAGATGAAAGACAACCTTACAACTTCTTTTTCGGGTAAAAGGGAAACCTAGTACAATCTTCGTTTTACTTCGGGTGAAGATAAACCCTCTCAATTCATAAAAGTAATTATGTTTTAGAACTCTCACAATAGAGCTGATGTATTAATAAGCTCGTACAAATGATTTTCTTTTACAAGAAAGAATGAATGAACAAATTACAGTAGAAAGAGAAAAGAGAACTGTTCACATTAAAATTGCAGATGAATAAGACACTGATGCTTAAGAAAGTACAATGTTTTCTTATCTCCTTAAATTCTTCTATTTATATTTACTTTCTTTGGGAATTCTTTTGTCTCCAACTGCTTGATTAGATGCATTAATTGTTCGCTATAAATGCTGCAAAATTTATCGCTGAGCTTTAAAATGTCAGGAAGTATTGATCAGTTATGGCAATATATCGATTTGTTGAGCCAAAATTTGAATTTGAGTTGGTCTTCTATCTCGAGTATCTATCCGTTCTCTTTTACGTATCGATCTAGTTTACTTCGTATATAATTTTCAACTTTCTGGAATTCTAACGTATCAATCTCTTAAGCTTGGGTATCGATCTGGTTCATTTCATAAATGATTTTCAACTCTTTAGAATTGCGAGTATCAATCTGTTTGGTTCAGATATCGATCTAGTTTATTTTGTAATTATTTTTCAACTCTTTGGAATGCCAAATATCGATCTTTTGCACTCTAAGTATCGATCCTTTCTTAACGTATCGATCTACTTTCTTCGAGTATCGATCTGTTTGGTTTGGTGATTTCACATGAGGCTTTTGTCTTTGCAGATATCGATCTCTTCATTTCTATGTATCGACCTTTTCTAAGTGTATTGATCTCTTTACTAAGGATATTGATCCGTTTACTAGAAATATCGATCATTTATCTTCAAGTATCGATCCTTTTAAACTTTAAAGACACTTTTTACAAAAATTTGTTAAGATTGATCACAAGCACATTCACACACAATTTTCTTGATTTTTAAAAAATCTAAATCCATTTTATTATCATAAATTATTTCAACATTTCAGTAAACTTGGTCATCATCGATAACATACAATTACATATTATGATATCATCAATTTTACATTTAAATTACTAACATTATATCATTAATCTCCTCCTTTTTTGATGATGACAAAATTGAACAGAACAGGGAATGCAGCATGCTCTGTTTTTGAGTGCAGCGGAAGTGCGACTCACGAAATGGATTTTCGGGCGCACAACCGCTGTTGGGGAGCTTAGATTAACTTAATAAATCTGCGGAATAAACTCCCTTAAGATCGATACGTGCATGCATGTGTATTTCAGTGTGTAAATTC